>SNQJ01S0018035.1:77881-140892 GCA_010110895.2 Picea sitchensis | reverse complement strand
GTTATAAGTTTTTTTTCCACATTGAATTAAAAGACTTACAAAATGATACTTTGTAATTAAACATAAGACAACTTAGAGTAGATGGTACTAACATCCATGAGGGTGTTACCCTCCTATAAAACCCTAATATCTCAGTGATGCAACCCTACGTTAGTTGCAAGGACCATATCATGAAATTTAATCAAATATTCATAAAATGAGTTCCATTCATGATACATTAAAATTGATCATCAACAAATTATATCACCATGAATATATTAGGCATCGATGGAGAGTCATTGGCAGGTGGAGCATTCAGTTCTATACCCTACTCCAAGGAAACACCTATTGTGGTAGCCTCAGTGGATGGTGCAAATGGAAATGGTGGTGGGGGTGTGTGGCATACAGGTGCATCCACTTTGGATGGATGTGATGGAAGAGGTGGTGTGGATGGGTGGCTTGTAGGTGCATCCACTGAGGATGCATAGAATAAGAAATATATTAGGGGTGGGTGGATATGAACCACCAAGGGTTGTACAAGTGATCGAATAATGAATGGAAAAGAAATAGGTAACCCAAAATACGTGGTCAGATGCCCAAAGATTAAACTAATAATATAACTAATGAAAATATCAACAACTTACATACATATTAATTATATTGTTATTAGTACCAAATAGTAAAATCCAACAACATAAATACAACAAAATTGAGATTTAAATTATATTTAAATCAACACATGATACTTGTGAAGAAGGTGACTTGTCTATCCCAAGTGGAAATTACTTAGCATCTCTTGGTCCTGCAACCTTTAGAAACACAAGAACATTGTAAATTTGAGGATGCTAGAAAATGAAGAAATCACTATGGTGAATTTATCAAATGTGATAGATGTAGATTTTAACCTTGTACAATATTTTACTGCAAACATATTTTCAATAAAAGAATAGAAAAGATACAATAGAAAATACACACATTACATAGATATTTCCCCCTGTAGAAACCCAAACCGAGAAAACCAACATATTCTATATTCATTCATAGTGATACATTGTTTACAATAAAATATACATATAGGATCCAGTGACATTCAAACCCCTAACCCAATGATTTGGATTAGTCAACATTCCTAATTCCTTAACCCAAAAAAAAAACCCATCAACAAAAACCATGTGCCGAAAAATCACCCAACAGTGGACACGAAAATCAAGGTGACATGAAAAAACGAGGAAAAAATGAAACATGATTCCTGAGGAAAAACAAATTCTCGGGGGCGCTTTCCCTGAACCCCAATGCAGGGGGGCGAGGCCCCCCCTCAAACCCCCCTGCATGCCTGGCACAACATAGAAAACACGAAGTATAATCATGCAAAGAATATAACACATACCCAAACATTCTCCCACTTGTTTTTTTATTTGGATACAGGGGGATACAGGGTTACATAGTCAAAAATCCAGGGTAGAAATGCCCATGGATCCTCTACACCAAGAGAACATCTCAGTGCATAAATATTTTGTTAATGAATCTACAACATTCTTCAAAGTGTCCACCTTCATCAACAACACTTTCTTTTCTTCAACCATGTCTCTCAGAAAGTGATATTGAATATCAATATGATTTGTCTTTGAATGATAATCCAGGTTCTTCGCCAGAAAAATTACACTTTGATTGTCACAATCCATCCTTATATCTTGTTATACCAACCCAATACCTAAACACAATATTTGTAATCATATTTCTTCCTTACTTTCATGAGTGGCTGCCATGTATTCAGTTTCTGTAGTTGAAAGTGCCACTACAACCTGTGTTTTGTTGATCCAATTGATTGCTCCTCCAAACAGTTTAAACACATACCCACTTGTATATATCCTACAATCCATATCCATGGCACAATATGAATCCACAAATCCATGTATTTCCAACACTCTGTCCAATCCTTGTCTTCCTTGGTAGCACAATCCATAGATAGCAATGCCACGCAAATACCTGAAAACTCTTTTTACTATTGTCTAATGCTCCTTCCCTGGTTTTGACATATACCTGCTCAAAACTCTCACTCTATGTGTAATGTTTGGTCTAGTACAAACCATTGCATACATTAGACTTCCAACTGCACTCGCATATGGAACACGAGACATGCCCTCCTCCTCTTCATGTGTCTTGGGACACTAATCCACAAATAAATTTACACCAATAGGAATAGGGACCTTGATCGGTTTAGATTCCTGCATATTAAACCTCTGCAATAATGTCTTGACATATTTTTTGTGATTTAACCTGAATTTCCCCTTTTTACTATATATTTTAATTTCCATGCCAAAAATGAAATTTGAAGCACCGAGATTCTTCATGTCAAATTTAGAGGACAACTAAGTTTTCACATCTTAGATAATCTCCTTGTGTTTTCCTATCAGTAGCATGTCATCCACATACAAGACCAAATAAATCAAATGATCACCAATTAATTTAAAATACACACAATGATCCTCTTTCCTTCTTATGAACCCAAGTCCCAACATATAAGTATCAGTTTTTGATACCACATCCTTGGTGATTGTTTTAAACCATACATGTACATTTTAAACTTACATTCTAGCTCCTTGTTTCCCTTCACAACAAAGCCTTATTCCTTCTTCCTATAGATTTCTTATTCCAGATCCCCATGTAGGAATTTTGTCTTCACATCCATCTATTCTACTTGAAAATAAAATGCAGTAGAAACATATGCTAGAAATATTATAGAAGTTATCTTGGCAACAGGAGAAAAAATCTCACCAAAATGAATTCCCTCAACCTGGGAATAACCCTTTTCTACTAACCGAGATTTGTAATTCTCCACTTTTCCTTCTTCATTCAACTTATTTTTAAATACCCATTTTATTCCTATGGACCTTCTTATAGTCAACAACTCCACTAGATCCCAAACCTCATTCTTATCCAAGGATGCAATTTCTTCATCCATGGCCTTTTTCTAGAGATTTCCATCCTCTGAATCCACTGTCTCCCTGACAGTTATAGGATAATCATCAGTAACAGACAAACCAAAATTTGAACAAAATTCATATGGAGTATACCTTTCCAATAGCCTTCTTTCTCGAAAAATTCTCCTCAATACTGGAGAATGAAGATCTTCTTCTTATAATTCATGTTCTTTTGTAGATTCAGATTCATCATCCTTTAAATCAAACTCTATTTTCTCTGGTTATTCCTTACTTGGTAGGAATTCTTGTTTAAAATTATCCTTCATTTATCTAAATACCACATCTCATCTATAAACAACCTTCTTAGTTTCTGGGTTCCAAATATTATAACCTTTGAGACCATATTTATACCCAATAAAGATACACTTTTCACCCTTCTTATCTATCTTGCTCATGTTTTCCTTTGGAACATGAACATAGGCCTCACGACCAAATAACTTGAGATATGTGAGAGAAGGTTTGTTACCATCCCATACCTCTTGTGAAGTCTTGTCATCCAATGCTAATGAGGGTGATCTGTTGACCAGGTAACATGAAATACCCACTGCCTCTTCCCATAATTATTTCCCTAACCCGCCACCACTGAGCAGGCACCTTTATTTTTCCATCAACGTCTCATTAGTATTCTACCTTTATATACCACACTTATTACAGAATTCTTCAAATTCATTCCCATAAAACTCTCTGCCATTATTTTTCCTCAACACGTTAATTATTTTCTCTGTTTGATTCTGAACAAGAGCCTTAAACTTTTTAAACCTGTCAAAGATTTCAGATTTATTCACGAGGAAATATATCCAGGTATTCCTCAAGAATTCATCTATAAATGATACATAATACAAATTTTTTCCCAATTATGGAACCGACATAGGTCCAAACACATCATTGTGAACTAGTTGTAAAATTCCTTCTTCCCTCGTTGTACCAAAGGAGAATCTTACCCAATTTTGCTTCCCATATACAAAATCTTCACAGAAATCAAAATCTGGATAGAATATAGACACACCTTCAAACATACCTTTATCGTGTAGTAGTCGAAGACACTTCTCTCTAATATTCCCCAGTCTTTCATCCCACAACATAACCTCTTCTCCAGAGACTGTAGGATTTCTTTCTTCTTCAACTCTAATATCAAGAACAATAGAACTATTACACCCATCATTAATAGTTCTTCCTTGTAGCTTATACATATTTCCAAACCGAACTCCCTTCAACACCACCATTGCTCCTCGAACCATCCTACAGGTTTCCTTTTAAAAAAAAAAAATTACCCCTGCATCGTCCATTTTTATTACAAAAATCAAATTTATGGCCAATCATGGGATGTGCATAATTCGAAGTAGTATTATAATCCTTCCATATATGATCCTCAACTTAACTTTTCCCATACCTATGATTTTGGTTATCGAGTCATCACCTAAGAAAACATTACCTCCATCATACCTTTCATATTCATAGAACCACTCCATGTGGTGAGTCATATGAAAGGATCCACCTGATTCAAACAACCATGCCTCATGATTTGCATGTATGCTTGAAGAAGCCAAGTACATATCCCCTCCTTCCTTGGACGTATTTTTTTTTTTCTGTAGAAGGAGATTCTTGAGATCCCTTATTTTTATCAAATTTGGATCTACACTCTTCTTGTAGTTACCTTCTTTTCCCCATCTCCAACACTTTACAAACTATCTGGGAGACTGAGATCTTCCCTTATAATTAGATCTCCCACTTGAGGACTTAGATCTATTTCTTTCCTAGAAGCATCCTCTTGAAAATAATGCATTTGTTCTCTGTCCTTCCATGTTCTTTCGTCTCATCTCGTCTGACAACAAGTATGAGACCACTTCATCAAACTTCAAGGAAGTTGTATTACTACCTATGGCCACAACCATACTATCCCACAAGTCTAGTAAAGAGAATAGTAAACTGATACACTTATCTTCATATGAAATTTTAATCTCAACAGATACTAACTAACTTACCACAGTATTGAAGGAATTCAAATTCTTTTCCACTGAGTCTCCATCTCTCATCCTCAAGTTATACAACTTATTACTCAGGAATAGTTTATTTACTAGGGATTTAGATTGATACAACTTCCCCAACTTATCCCATAAATATTTGGGTGTAGCTTCCTATGACACATTCAATAATATTTAGTTTGAGAGACACAGTCAGATTGTGCTCTTCTCCTTCTGATCCAACTTTTTCCAGTCATCTACTGAAGTTACTATAGGTGTAATACCTATATCCAACAGATCTTCCATCTTGAGCTTCCACAACTCAAAAATTTTCCCATTAAACTTCTCAATCTCCATTTTCAAACTAGTCGCCATTTATTTTCACCTGAAAAAATAAATACCACAGATCTCCCACTGTAACATGGCTTGTTGCAGTCTCGAGCCAAACCATTGAACACAAAGGCGTCCCTCTGAAGCCAACAAAACTCTAATACCAAGTGGATATTTAAACCTTCTCTAATATGTTACTGCTAACAAATTTTCAATAAAAGAAAAGAAAGGATACAATGGAAAATACACACATTACACAGATATTTCCCCCCATAGAAACCCAAAACGGGAAAACCAACATATTTTGTATTCATTCATAGTGATACATTTTTTACAATACAATATACATATAGGATCCAACAACATCCAAAATCCTAACCCAATGAATTGGATTAGTCAACAACCCTAATTCCTTAATCAGAAATAGAAAACCGTCGACAAAACCATGTGCCAAAAAAATGCCCAACAATGGACACGAAAATCAAGGTGACATAAAAAATGAGGAAAAATTGCGACACGTTTCTCGAGGAATTTGTTTTTTCTCAGGGACGTTGCCCCTGCAACCCCTAAAGGGGTGGCCTATGGGCCACCCCTCAAATCCCCCTATGCGCTTAATGCAACATAGAAAACAAAAAATCTAGTTGTGCAAATAATATAACTCATACCCAGCAACATATACTTGTGTATGCAGAACCCTATATGAGAAGACTGCCTCTATCATTGCATCGATTATGGAGAAATAAACAGATGCATCTATTCGCGTAGAGGGTCTGTTATACGGGCATATAAAATGAAAAATATCAGACAATAAAATATCAAAATAAATACACAAAATACTATATAAATATATAATGATAAAGAACATAGAGATGGTTAAGATACTAACCTCCTCCATGAATCGTTTGTGTCCAATGGCCTCCATAGGCCCATTGCAATTCTACCTGCAACTCGAGCATATGTGAGGTTCACATGGATTACTACTATGTACATGTGCCCTCTCCTCACTACAATCTACTCTAGTGGTTGAAGGTCCAACCTCTCTCTCAATGTCATCAACAAGAACCTCTTGTCGAGATAGTGTACCAAAGCTACCATGTTGCACTAGAATCCAAGTCAAGGATGATATAATTATTTTTACCTAATGCAATCCCTATGCAACATGAGGATGATGGGTAGGGTATTTACGCCTTCACCTTGGGGGATGAGGACCTAGCATTCTCTCGGTCCTGTACACACTCTAGACCCACCCACTGGAAGTCACCAATGTCAAAGTAGTTCACATGGTGACCCAAAATAAATTATTCACACAATTTTCTTAAAAAATATAAAGGCACCTCCCTATTATTCCAGGGAGGTGCATCAAATAACATAAACAACATATCTATCCAGTTTTGAAGAATTTTTGGGTGGATGAAACAATCAATAAAAATGTATTTATTGGTGACAAGTGGTTGTTGTCCATATCAAGGATAAATAAAAAGGGACATCAAATCTTGTTTTGAAATACCCAAGTATCTAACTTGGTTTCTATCCATTCCAGTCATGTAAAGCTCAAACATTATGGCCCTATATTCAGAAACAAAAGTTAATTTCCCTTGGTAACTTGTAATGGACGTCAAAATGACGTCTAATGAAGTGGCCAATGACACTTGGCTAGGTTCTCTTGTTCTCGTTAAATTGTTGACAAGTGATCTCAATGTAACCAACCCCTCATCAATCTGTATGTTTATGTTTTGTGGTTGTGTTGGGTTGGGGTTTTCCTCACTTTCGTTTACTTGTGGCCAGTTTTCATTATCTATGGGTTCCATTTTAATAATAGTTGTTACAATTTAATAAGTTCACTTATTCCAAGGGTATTACAAACAATAATTTCTTTTTATCACACCAAAATCATTAACAAAATTTTGTATAAAACAAATAAAAATTGTGTTATCTTTACAATGAACTTGAAAAAAACATATGCAAGATTAGTGAATTGTTGAGAGATTTACATTAAAGTATCAATTATGTGTATTAATTATTTTTTTTGATGTTTACTTTTTTCTCTTCAAAATTTTCATTGAACCGCACATTTGTAGTGAACCTTGCTAATAAGTTTTCAATGCCATTGGAATTTATATCCATAACCCATGACTAATTGTTTTGTATATTTGAAAATCCAAGAGAGGAGACAACAATAACAAAGGAAATGAAAAAAATATAAACGGAATGAATGGAATACAAATTTATAGAAAAAAAAACATAGAGATACAGTAAAACTTGACTTATATTAATAAAGAGAGCATGTTGAAACTGTAAAAATGTAGACTGAAATAAACTTGCTCAAATGGTGGTGTGTTAAATCTGAGAAGAGATGTGACAACAAAACTCATTCAAAATAAGATGGTTATAATGAGGCTTCAAAGGCCTTTTTAACATAAATAATAAGTAATAAAACCATAAAAATCCAAAAACCCAACCCGAGGAGATGAAGCGCCAAAAGACATGTGGGCCCCGATGGGGTAAGTTAGTAGATCAACTTCCCAGGGTCATAACTTTTGAATACGATATTAATTTTAGGAAAGAAATAGATCGTTGGAAAGAAATATCTAAGAAATACACATGTTGTCATCACAATATATCTAAATTAAATACTGTGACTATTCCATGCCCAAAAAATGTTGTTTAGGGCCTCAAAACAACCTTGGAAGTTTAGGACTTGAAAAGCTAGGAAAAAATTCCAAATGAAAATTCTTCTTTGAGCTAGTGGAATAGGTGGGTGGCCACCGATATCCACCTGGATAATTCCTCACCCCTTAGGAACCAATGGTATCCATTGCATTAATTTCCCCCATCATACGGAGAAACTTCTATTGAACTTGAACTTGGGTGAGCCACTTTCCTTGGTGTAGGATTTTCCCTAATTTGACAACCCAATAAAGTTGGATCCTTTGTTGTCATGTTCCCTTAATCTGAGTGCCCCTGATATGATCAATGGTTTCTTGTTCCATGCAGTCAGGTTTGAGCTATATTGGTTTCAAATGTGTAAATGTGTTGAACCTGCATATAATATATCTAGCTAAACAATAATACACACATTTGCAGAGAGAATTGGAGAAAGAAGAAGGAGAGATTGAATGAAATAATTCTCATTAAATGTTATGAAAAATGAATAATTTACACATGACATACTTAGTATAAATCATTGAATGTGCACCGGAGGAAAACCAATGTTCCATAGTGGTGATCTAGAGTGATTTGGACACACACTAGTTGTTACAGAAGTGAACTGCCACCTAGTATAGTCTCTCAGGCAGTCAAGGGAGTGAACTGCCACCTAGTTGAGTTAACTAGTCAACTAGTATTCAATTAACTAATTGAAGAGAGAGTAGTGAGGAGTTAAATCATAAAATAAATGGTAATGTGCCAGTCTAGTGATGATCCCAAGGCAAGTGCGCATTATCTGGGGATGATCCCAATGTGGCATGGTGATAAAACCAATGCAGCATCTAAACTCAACTCAATTAGTCAAACTGAAGTGTCAATTGAAAGAGAATATTCTCCCCTAAAATATAGGAGTCTGGATAATGACTAATTGTGACTAATAAACAAGGAAAAACCTTAGGAAAAAAAAATCCTAGGTGTGCGTGAAGTAACTCCAACACCCCCCATGAACATCACTATGGTGAAAATAATGAATGGGTCCCGACAATGAGGCCATGTTAGGTACCCAAATACAAAATATGCACTAAAAATAAAGTGAGGAAAGAGGGAAAACCCCATTGAGAAACCCCCCCCTCAAGGTACAATGTATGTAAAAAGAAGAACTACAGTTGCTAGGCAATTGTGTCCTTCACTCCAAGATGACTTCATAGAGAATGGAACTTCTTCTCACTAAAGGTCTTGGTGAAGATGCTCGTCGTCTATTATGCTGAAGGAAAAAATTGTAATTCGATGATCCCCTCGTGTACTATGTCTTGGGTGTAGTGCATGTAGATATGAATGTTCTTCGTCCACTGCCTCTGAAATAGATCTCTGCAGAAATTTAGAGTGATCTGGTTGTCACACCTGATGACGATTGGTTGATAAAACTAAATGCCTAACTCAGTGAGAAAATGTTGTAGCCACATAGCCTGAATGGTTATGTTAACTACCCCTATGTACCCTACCTCAGCTAAAGATAGAGAAATAGTGGCTTGCTTCTTTCTCGACCAACAGATAGACCTGGAACCAAGACTGATTGAGTAACCAGATGTGGACTTGTGATCAGTGCTATCGCTAACCCAGTTGGAATCAGTAAACCCAATGAGATATAATGTAGATTCTTATTCATAATGAATCCCAAAGGTGATGGTTCCATGTACGTATCGAAGGATACTGTTTACATCCTTCCAATGTAGCTCATGTGACTCTTGCATGAACCTAGAAATTGTTCGAACTGCACATGAGAGGTATGATACCATGTAAATGTGTTGAACCTTCACAGAATATATCTAGCTAAACAATAATACACACATTTGCAGAGAGAATTGGAGAAATAAGAAGAAGGAGAGAAAGAATGAAAGAATTATCATTAATCATTATGAAAAATGAATAATTTACACATGATATACAATTTATAACTCAATGAGTGCACACTGGAGGAAAACCAATGCACCATAGTGGTGGTATAGAGTGATCTAGACACACACCAATAGTTACGGGAGTGAAATACCACCTAATCTAGTCTCTCAGGAAGTTACAGGAGTGAACTGCCACCTAGTTAAGTTAATTAGTCAACTAGTCTTCAGTTAATTACCTGAACAAAGAGTAGTTAGGAGTTAACTCAAGGAATCAAGGGTAATGCGCCAGTCTGGTGATGATCCCAAGGCAATTGTGCATTAGCTAGTGATGATCCCAATGTTTCATGGTGACAAAACCATTGCAACATATAAACTCAACTCAACTAGTCAAACTGAACTGCCAACTAAAAGAGAATATTCTCCAGGTGGAATATTCTCCCCTAAAATATAGGATACTAGATAATGACTAATTATGACTAATAAACAAGGAAAAAACTTAGGAAAAAGAAATCCTAGGTGTGTGTGAAGTAACTCCAACAAAATGCTTTGTAATATCTGATGTGTCCAATAATGGTAGGAAGTATGGCTAAAGGAGGTCCACAATTAACATGGGGTGCAAGCCAAGGAAGGGAGGAATACTTATATCAAAATCATTGTCATCCACAACCTTGGTGATGGTGTAAGGTCCATAGAGAAGTGGATGAATATTTAAATGGGGTCGTGTGTTGGTAGTGGAGCCTGATTATCTTCCTAATTCATATGCAAGTCAAATAGACTGCAGGATACATAATTCATTCCCCCACCACAATGCAGGTCAAAGAGACTATAGGATATGGAAATTCAAATATTGTGATTTTTTAGTCAATCTGGACCATTCATTATAAGGTTTCTGATATGATGGTAGAAGTTATGTTCAGGTTTTTTCACTAGAAGAAAACCTTGTTTTGTGATGGAATTGTATTGTGTTTGTGTATTATTGCGAATATTGTATTATGAGAGAGGAGACTATGAGAGAAATAAGACAAATTTACAGAGGGTTTGTTGTAGGTTGTATCCCTTCATTTTTTTGGATAATAAGAATGAAGGAACTAGAAATTTCTCTAGTGGACATAGCCCACATTGGGTGAACCACATATATTTGTGTCGTTATTGTATTATGTATCTTTTGTGTTTTATTTCTACATTTATCTTATTTTATTTCTTTGCAATCATGGTTTTCTAACAACTGGTATTAGAGTGAAAGGAAAATTGTAGGGAAAATGGTTTTTTGGTTTGAGTGGGAGAAATGACAGAAGATGGAAAGTTTAGGGTCGATAAATTTTATGGCGAAAACTACTAGTTATGGAAGATGCAAATGTAAATTATTTATACTAGAAGGATCTATTCCTGCCATTGGGTGGAATATAAAAGAAGTCGACAACCATGAAGGAAAAATAATGGGAGGTTCTTGACATAAAGGCACTAGGAACGATACGGCTAATCCTGGCAACGATACGGCTATCAATATTTCAAAATAAAAGACAACAAAGGATTTGATGGATGCATTCTCTAAATTGTATGAAAAACCCTCGGCATCCAATAAGTTATTTATATTGAAGCAATTATTTAATATGAATAGGTTTGAAGGTGGGTCTATTGTAGATCATTTAAATGAATTTAATACAGTTACTAATTAGATAAGTTCTATAAAAGTGGACTTTGATGATGAGGTTAGGGCTCTTCTAATCCTATGCTCATTTCCAGAAATTTGGAATGGATTGGTCATGGATGTAAGTAACTCTGTCTCTAGTTCAAACACTCTAAAATTTGATGATGTTGTTGGTGTTATCCTTAGTGAGGAAATGAAACCTAAAAGCATCGGTGATACATGAGGTAATGCATTGACCATGGAGAATAGGGGAAGACAAAAGGATAGAAGAAAGGGATCAGGGAACGATGGGAATTCTAGGAAGGGAAGATCCAAATACAGACTAAGAAAGATAGAGTGTTGGAGTTGTGGGAAGAAAGGACATCTGAAGAAATACTACAGATCTCCAAAGAAACAAAGAGATGGACAACATGAGAAAAATCAGGAAGCAAATGTAAAATGTTATTTGTTACAAGATGTGTTGATTCTTTATGTATATAATATTTATGAATCTTTGGTAGTAGATTCAGGGGCTCCATTTCATGCCACACCTCATAGAAAACATTTTCTAGATTATGTTCAAGGTGATTTTGGATAGGTTCAATTGGGTGATGATGCACCATGCAAAATTGTTGAAATGGGTAAGGTACAAATAAAGAAAAAGAATGGAAACTAATGGTTGTTGAAAGAGGTAAGACATGTTGAATATCTACGAAAAAATATAATTTCAATAGGTAAGTTGGAAAGTGAAGGCCATATATCTATATTTATAGATAAGGCGTGGAAGATCACCAAAGGATCACTAGTGATAGAAAAAGGAGAGAAGGTAGGTACATTGTATTTATGTATTGGTAATATTGACTCTTATGTCTCTCTAGCTTCTAAATGAGTGGATACAACACTGTGGCATCATAGTCTTGGACACATGAGTGAGAAGGGGATGCAGATACTTCAAAAAATAAATTTGTTACCAAATATTAAACAAATTGATTTGTATTTTTGTGAGCATTGTGTTTATGGAAACCATAAGAGAGACAAATTTCTCAGAGTCAGAAAAGAAAATAAGAGTGAAAGGTTAGAGATTGTGCATAAAAATGTATGGGGACAAAATCAGGTATGATCTCTTGGTGGCTCTTGTTATTATGTTAATTTTGTTGATGATGAAACAAGAAAAACTTTGTTTAATTTAATTCGACAAAAATCTGATGTTTTTGATACTTTTAAGAAATGGAAAGTTTTGGTTGAGAATGAGACAGGAAAAATCTTGAAGTGTCTCAAATCATACAATGGAGGTGAATATTGTCGCAAGGAGTTTTATGATTAATTTTCATACCATGGGATTCATAGAGAGAAAAATGTTCCAGGAACATCACAAGAAAATGGTGTGTCGGAAAGGATGAACATGACAATCATGGAGTGTGTAAGGAGTATGAGATTTCATGTTGGGTTTCCCTTATAGTTATGGGCATATGTTGTAGATATTGTTGTTTAATTAATAAATAAATGAACTTCTATCTCTTTAGATGGTGGAATTATAGAGGAGGCATGAACATGTAACAAGGTAAATTATTATTTTTTGAAGACTTTTGGTTGTGAAGAGTTTTTCCATATTGATAAATAAAATAGAACAAATATTGAGAAAAAATCCAAAAAGTGTACCTTTATTGGATATGGTGTTAATGATTTTGGTTATCTCTTATAAGATTATGAAAATCACAAAATCATTAGGAGTAGATATATCATATTCAATGATAAGGTCATGTACAAAGATCATATGCATGGAAATAAAAAGGAAAAAGAAAAACCAGAATACACAATGCTTGATTAGATCACTAAAAAATAAATTCCAAAAGTACCAGAAAATAAAAATGTACAACAATATGAGAAACAAGTACCTCAAACTCCTGCAAGTGTTGTTATAATATCTACCAGGTTAAGTAGACCCCCTGAACGATACTCTCTTTCATTATATTACTTATTGTTGAATGATTTTGGTGAATCATAAAGTTATGAAGAGGCAATGCAGGTAGAAACTAAAAAGAAGCGGGAGCAACACATGAAAGAGGAAATGGACTCCTTGGTAAATAACCCGACTTGGGGCTTGGTCTAGTTTTTTGGAGGAAAAAGAGCATTGCAAAATAAATGGGTTTACAGGTTGAAGGAGTAAGATGGAGGAAAAAAGAAGTACAAGGATAGGCTTTTAGTAAAGGGATTTGCACAAAAGAAAGGTATAGATTTTAATGAAATATTTTCTCCTGTTGTTAAGATGACTTCAATTAGGACTATTTAAGTCTTGTGGAAGTAGAATATTTTCATATTGAAAAGTTAGATGTAAAAACAACTTTTCTCCATGGAGATTTGGAGGAATAGATTTATATGCAACAACCATAGGGGTATGAGGTCAAAGGAAAGGATATTTTTGTATTTAGGTAGGTAGTGTATGCTTATAACCAATACTATCACTCAGATCTATCACCATCACTATAAATATTTCATAACTATCACTAATACTCATATCCTTGTTATCATTACCTCCCAAAATGCAACCATAAGCTCCCTGCATTCACGTAGATCATTCTCCACACACGGGATCTCCTCTCCAACATGAAAGAGCCTGCTAATAAGAATCACACCCTCCATGATTAACTAAGTGGGGTTGAGACTACTACATCATAACTACTACATCCTACACACAACTTAAATAAAGGTAAAGGTCATCCCTGAGATTGGAAAAACTTGGAGAAGGAAGGACCTTCGCTAATCGTCCTTCAAGTTTCTTCGCACAACTTGTATGGTCGAAAGTAAAGTCCAAGTTAGTGGTATTTTAAGTTTGACAGGTTTGTCACAAAACAAGGTTATAGTAGATGTCATTCTAACCACTGTGTTTATTTTAAAAGGCTAGAAAATGGAACTTATATTATCTTGCTATTGTATATTGCTGCTACAAAGGATTTTAAATATATTATTTGTTTATAGAGGTTTATGGAGGAATTGTGAAAGAATTAGGAGAATAGTAGGTTGCATTGTGACAATGAGAGTGCCATTCATATTGCAAAGAACTCAACCTTCCATTTGAAGACTATGCATATACAACTCAAGTACCATTTCATATGATCCATTTTGGAATATGGACATTTGAAGCTGGAAAAGATACATACTAGCTAGAATATTGTAGACATGTTAACCAAGGGAGTAACCAAGGATAAACTAAGTTCCTTCTCAGTTTCAATTGGCCTTCAAGCATGAAGGTGAATATGAGAAATTTTACAGGCCCAAGGTGGATCATAATCCAGTAGGTATAACAACAATGGAGTTGTTATGATCAGTCTCTAAGTGGGATATTTTTGGTTGTGGAGCCTGATTATCTTCCTAGTTCATATGAAGGTCAAAGAGACTATAGGATACAAAATCCATGCCCCCCCCCCCTCGGGCCATGAGGGGGTTGAAATTTTTGGTTTCTTTCAATTCAAATATTGTAATTTCATTGTCAATCTGGATCACTCATTATAAGGTCACACATATGACGGTACAAGTTATGTTATTGTTTCTTAACCTAGAAGAAAACCCTCTTTTATGAGGTAATTGTATTGTGGCTAGGTATTATTGTGAATATTGTATTCTGAGAGAGGAGATTGTGATAGAAAGAAGATCAAGTTACAACGGGTGTGTTGTAAGTTGTATCACTTCATTTTTAATGGATAATAAAAAGGAAATACCTAGAAATTTCTCTGGTGGACGTATCCCACACTAGGTGAATCATGTATATTTGTGTCTCTATTGTATTGTGTATCTTCTATGTTTTATTTCCTCATTTGTCTTATTTTATTTCTCCGCGATCCTATTTTTCTAACATCCTGGAAGGTGCTCTTTATGCAAATGAAACCATACCTAGTTTCCCACCTAAAACTTGTGAAACACCCATACCTAGTTTTTACTTAGCATTGCATTTCTCTAAAATATCATGGACATGTTGTTGTATGTGCTAAATTAATTCAATAAATTTAGTGGTTTTTTCAGCCATAGATTGACAATGGGATGATTATTCTTGTGTGGATGCAAGGGGTAGTGCGACATAAATGGGACCCGATGGTTGAAATATGAACCCGACCTGGAAGGGACTGTGGCTAGTCGAGCTATGAAAAACTCTGTTGTAGCTATGTTGAACATAGGGGAGACTCTCATCCCATGTGCGTGGATGTTTGGATTTTTACATGTGAAATATATGCATGATCATTATGTTGATGACTTATGTCTGGCCATCAGTTTGGAGGTTGAAGGTGGTGGATTTGGTTAGATTAGTGTCCAAAGGTGACTAGAGGTTGGGCCAAAATGTTTTGAGGAACCTTTTTTCCCAATATGATATGATGGTTTGTGGTATCCCAAAATATACCCACACCCGTTTTAATATGATCTTGGAAATTTCCTATGCTGTGATATTCTTCTTGTAGGTTATCTCGATGGCGATCTTAAAAAAATGATCAACCACCACAAAAACACAGTGATTTTACTTCTTAGTTGAAGGAAGGCCCAACATGTAGTCCATCGAGATGGATTCCCATGGACTTTTGGGAGTAGAAAGAGGGGTGTACAGGGCTTTCTTCTTAGTGGCTAATTTGGAAATGGTGTAGGTAGTGTAGGACTTGATATACTTGTTGACATTCTGTTGAATCTTTGACCTATAGAAATTATTTTTTAGTACTGCCATGGTCATTTCCATGCCAAAATGTCCTGCCATCCAACTATAGTAAGCTTCCCAAATAAGCTTTGCACGCTCTCTTGAAGGAACACATAGGTGGCTCATATGGCATAAAAATTCATCATGAATATGAAATTCAATGACCGTCATGACTATGTGTAACATACGATAAGTGCTAGCAAATTCAGGATCACTCTTATAGAGTTGGGACCACTTGGATGCCTCATGGCCACATCAGTGGAGCACTGTGGTTAAAGTTGCAATTGGAGGTTGACTGAGGCAGTTAGTGACACAATTGGTGCTCCCTATCTTATGGTTTATGTTGAGATGGAGTTTTTGCAAGTATCTGGACCATTTTTTATAGATTTCATTATACAATTCGCCTTATGTCTACATGAACTACAAAGGCTTGTGATTAGTGCCGATGATTGTCTCCTTCACAAGAATGTAGTGCTTCCATTTTCAACAGGATTATACGATGGAATACATTTCTTTTTCATAGGTGGGGTACTTATGGATGACATATGATAGTTTCACTATGATATGCCACTAGATGATCATGTTGAGTGAGGATTTCACCCACAGCCTAGTCTGAAGCATTGGTCTCAATCTCAAAAGGTTGTTGCAGATCGGGTAAGGAGAGTATTGGAGTTGATAAAAAATGATGTTTCAAATCATCAAATTCTTGTTGTTGTGACTTCCCCCAAACAAAATTTTCCTTTCCACCACCCTTGGTCATGTGACTGAGGGCCCATGCAATATGGGAGAATCCCAAGATGAACCTATGATAGAAGTTTGAAAGTTATATGAAACATCGAATCTTGTTAGTGTGGATGGGGTTGGCCATTCATGAATGACTTGGATCTTGGTTGAATCCACATGCTCATCAACAATGTAGCCTAGGTATTGGACCTTATTCATACTAAAGGATAATTTTTTCAAGTTAACATATAACTTGTGTTGTCACAGAGTGTGAAAGACCTATTGGATATGATACAAGTGTTCTACCTAGTTCTTGTTGAAGATGTGGATTTCATCCAGATATACCACCACAAAGGAATTGGTGAAAGGTCGCAATATATTGTCCATCAATATCATGAAATTGGGTGGAGCATTTTTCAAACCAAAGGGCATGACTAGCCATTTAAAAAGACCTTCTTTGGGCTTGAAATTAGTCTTCCATACATCTTTTTGTTTTATTGGGACTTGGTGGTAGCCAGACTTCAGGTCAATCTTGCTAAAACAATTGGCTCACTTGAGATGGTCAAGAAGGTCATCAATTCAGGTAATTATATACTCGTTCCTAACTGTGATTTTGTTTAGGGCCCTGTAATCAAGGCGGAGTCATGAAGTCCCATGTTTCTTCTATTCGAGTACAATTTGGCTGTCGTAGAGTGAGGAGCTAGGTAAGATGTTCCCCTTTTGAAAAAGCTCTTGTATCTTTCAATTATTTTCCTCATTTTCCATTATAAAGTGGAGATGTATTGTCCCATTGGGTAGAGGTGCATCAGGGGTTAGATAGATTGAATTCTTTACCTAACAGTGTCGTGGCACCCTGGTGAGTGAGGAGAAGATGTCTTTATATTATTCCACGATATTTTCCACTTAATTCTATTGCATGGAGAGGCCTTGTGCATAGGCCATGGATGTGGTTACGACCTTCTGTTCACTTTTAGAGTGAACGATGAAGCAAAAAAAATTCCCGGTATGGGAAATGGCCTTCCTACATTTCTTAGAAGAGATCAAAGAAATAGCGGTAGGTGGATCTACCTCTGGTATCCTGTATAATTGTCTACCCAAAGTAATAATAACACTGTGAGGTATAGACTCATATACAACATGTATTTTTCACAAATATGGTTGACCTAAAATAACATGACAAAAATCAAGGGGGATATTATCACCGGAAAATGGCTCACTACAAATATAGAAAATGGATGGAGAAAAAATTAACACAAACACAACATACTACCAATATTCATGGAAGTATTACACTTATTTTGGAAAGACAATCATAATACTATGTAAAAGTGGTTCTATAAATCCACACACATTCAACCAAAGTAGCACGTGCACATCTGCATGGGATAACATGGTGTATGATGCACACAATGCATGGAGTGCATGAATTAAAGTCGAAAGACCCACGCGGATGAATAAACGATGCATTGATGAGTTTGGTAATGCCTCAACCAATTTTGGGATGAAGGGTATCTCCCCCATACCCAAAATTTACCCCAAATCTTTCCTTGGGATAACTAAAAAGAATGGGAGGTACCTCCAAGGACCTGCCATTCACATTTGGAACCAGTTAAGAAAAATCTTGCAATCCTCCTATAAATAAAGGGCCATTGTATGCAAAAAAGAAGAAGCATTTGAGTACTGTTATGCTGCTCATTTTTATCTTTGGGAAGCCATCTTCCTCTTAGAAATATTTGGGAATCCATAACAATTGTTAGGACTCTCTCGTCTTGAATATTCCATCACTCTTTTATTCACCATTTTCCTTTGTTAGCCATTGATAGTACAAATAAGACTTTGTACTTGGGGACTCAAGAACCTTCCCAAGGATGAAGAGGGGACTCATAAGTTCCCATATTTCTCCAAGGAGTAACAATTTGAAGATCAACTTACTTGTTATATATATCTTGTGTTTTTTTGTGCATTCATTTCAAGTTATTGTTTGCTTAGTTTAGATTTATTTCATTGTTGTTTATTTCTTGTTTCTTTATGTTAGTTGAGCCACTAACAAACTAAATATCTATTTTTTTTTCTGGATAGCCTAACTATATAGTTAAGGGACCTCTTTTTTCTCACCATTGTGCCAAATGGAACCCAACAAATTGGAAACCATACTAGGGATTTGAATAAAAATTATCTCCAATTATTTTTTTAAAGTTTTCTTTCTTAATTGTTTTCATAGGGGTCAAAACAAACCTAATCTCACCACTTGAGAGAAGGATTTCACCCCACAATAAGAGAACGTTTTAAAAAATTTCATCCTGCCAAATTTCTTGCCTATGTGCGGGTTCGAGACGAACACATGTGTCGTCCATGCACATATGAGCTCTATTAGAACTCTCCAAATGTGTGGTTTTCACGTTGTGCATGATTGTTTCTGATTATGCCACACACTTGTATTATTTTTGCAAAATTATAAGGCTTGAGTTTCCCTTCTACTTACTAGTTGGGTTGATTTTACTTGCCAAAGCTAGTATAAGCAGGCTGAGATCTCATTATTGCACCCATAAATACCACATCACAAATAGATAATTAAGAATATTAAAAGGAACCACAATATCCTTGATTTCCTTTATTTCCACATGGATGGTTTAAAAGGTTTTGCATTTGAATTTCAAAAAAAATCTTTCATTTTACAAAAGTCATCACATTAAATCAAGACTAGAAGACAATTTAAACCAATCTTGGAGTATGATATTTCCTTTCACTTTAGTGTGATCTTGGAAATAAGAAAATAATTTCCATAGATCGTCTCCATCTCCTTAGTAAATTCGTGGCTTTCAAAGTAATCCCCTCTCAACACACTTGTTGGAAACTTAAATCCCTAAAAGAGTTGTAAGACCCCTCTTCACATGCACTTTAATCCTAGGATATTTTTCAAAGGTTTTAAAGATCCCACCTAAGGAGTTTAAAAAGAACAGGGCCCATACATATTCCCACATGCTCACAATATAAGGACTAGTTTCAAGTTTTATATATTACAAAACACCTTATAGAAGGTAAGGTTCCAAGTAATTTCCTTAGATACGTCTCCATCTCCCTTGGTAAATTAAATGACTTTCAAAAAGAAGCCAATCCTCTCAACTTACTTGTTGAAACTTAAATCCTAAAAGAGTTGTAAGGGCCCATATTCCCACATGCATGCAATCCTAGGATATTTTTCAAAATTTTTAAAGTCACCTAAGGAGTTTAAAGAAGTTGTAAGGGCCCATACATTCCCACATGCTCACAATATAAGGACTAGTTTCAAGTTTTATAGATTACAAAACACCTTATGAAGGTAAAGGATCCAAGTAAGGATTATCACATATGTCATGATAGCTTAGGATTTCCTTTAGTTTGCAAGGGTCATTTCCAAAAAAAATTAGTAAGTTATCTAAACAAGATAAGTAAAGGACCGCATGATGTCCACCATGCTAAAATATTGAATTTGATTTATTAAAAAAATTGTTTCACTATCACTACTCCTTGCATAGACTTTCACTCATTCAAAAACCATTTTTCTAGATACTTGAAGCTCTTGTGGGATTCATTTGTTTACAAAAGGGTATTTTTGCACACCCTCATAATAATGAAGTTGGTCCATGACCCCAACTTCACATCCCTCTTTCACATTAAAAAAAAAACCATAATTAACCGACTTTCTAACCTCCACAGGAGGAACACAAAATAATTTTGTATTCTAAGTTACGATTTTGGGGATAGGGATCCAAATAACTCCCCATCATCATTTCTCATTTGAAACTTAGAAAGTTGTGAATTAGGATGCCAAAATCCTCCCACTCAAGAATTCATATACCATAAGGCAGGGAGACACTCGTGAAGGGTTGAAGACCGAGGTCTAGTTGTTCTGTGTCTGCCTCCTTGGGTCACCCAACCCTTGGAAAGAATTGAGCCTATGACCAATTTATGAGGCTGAAAATTTAAATTTTGTGCTTGATGGAGGTATATTAGTAGCCAAAACTTAGGATGTATCTACCCAAGGTGGAATTTGTGGGTTGAAATCGTACCTCAGTTAGATTTTGAATGGTTGTTGGGAAATATTTCTAGTACCTCCAGGCTATGCACAAGGATTTACCAAAATATTTGATTTATTATTTCCCCCACGAGGAGTTACCCAAATATCAAACCACTTTTGACATTGTCTTAATGTATGATTTTCAGGACCTGAAGTTCATGCAATTTTATGAATACATTATTTAAAGTAATTTTAAAGAATCTTGTCCTATGATTCCTCACCACCATTTACACACACCTACTTCTAATCTGGAATCATAGGGGAACCATAATATCCCCCCATTCTAGATGCTTAAGAAATTTACCCCCAATTTTGGGCATTGTTCCTAATTTCATTGAGATATCAACAATACCATCACATACACCAGTTAATTCCACAGTACTAGGATTATTATTAATAGAAGTCACTTTTCTTGGAATCAATATCCCAAGAAACTCCCAACCAAACCCTCCACCACAAGGAGGCGGAGAACAAAATTTTCCACAAAGTACAAGCTCCCAACAAACCACTTCCTCCCACAACATCGAAGGAACCACTCCTATTGTGCCCTTTTTTGCTTCACTCAATATCCATGATCTAAACAAACTAACAAATGATACCATATTGCATGACCCCACTTGGTCGAATATCCCACAAAACTACCTTCGGATATCCCTAAGTTTGAAGGAAAATTCGAAGAGGACCCCACCAACCATGTCATGTCCTTCCACTTATGGTAATCTTCCAATAACATAATGGAATATTCCATTCATCTATGTTTATTTCAGATAACTATCACTAGCACAACAACCAAATGGTACATGGACAATAATTTTGGAGCCCAACCAACATTTGAATCATTATCTAAATCATTCCTGTCATTTTTTCAACTCCCCATCCGTCATGATATTGGGTCTGAAATCCTGTCAGAATGCAAACAAAACACTGCTACTCACATTTCAAACCATATTCATGAATGGCGTAGACATCATAACCTTTGTAAAGAGAACACCACCCCACAAAAAAGGATGGATTAGTTCCTCTAATCGCTCATTCCTACCCTTGCTAAATATGTGGCCATAAACCTCCCCAAAACTAAAGATGAAGCCATCACCAAGGAACAANGTAGACATCATAACCTTTGTAAAGAGAACACCACCCCACAAAAAAGGATGGATTAGTTCCTCTAATCGCTCATTCCTACCCTTGCTAAATATGTGGCCATAAACCTCCCCAAAACTAAAGATGAAGCCATCACCAAGGAACAACAATTTGACCTCATTTACTCCAAATAAAGGTACCTATACACTATACTTCCAGATGCTCCTTTTCCTTTTCCTTTTGGTCAAGAAAAACCTGGAACATGGCATGCCACTGATGGGTTGATCGACTCCATGGATCATATTCAACTACACACACATTCAATACCCTCATATAAGACCAACCCATAATTTCAACCATATGGGGGAGCTTCATATTACCCTCCCCCAAACCCCCCACCACCATTCATGGCACCTCCTCTTCCCTGCATGGGTACCCCGCTACGCGCATCCCTGCCCCAACTAATCCCTATCCTACAACCAATTCCTCCATTGGCAACATCCTATCCAACTAGTAATAATGGAGCCACATCCACTTATTACAACCCATATGGACCCCCAAAAGGTAACCCATACTATCCCTTCACATGTCCACACCAACCAGTCGCACCCCCACATGGAAAACACTAGGTGAGGGTGAATTTCATCTAACCTTCCCCTCTTTTACAGGTTCAAGCATTTGAATAGTTGAATACGACCAAGCCACCTCACCAACCCAAAAATAAAAGAAAGAAAGGAAAGAGTAAAAATCAGGGATAGGGAGGGAATCCCCCTCAACAAAACCCCCAAGTTGGGGGAAACCAATGCCAACCCAACCAAAACCCCCAAGGGGGGAATAATAATGGTCAACCCTAAAAAGGTAGAAATAAAAACCTCTGAACCAATTATGCTTGCGCATTATGTGGTGAATATGGCCATTACACTCAACATTTCCCTCAAATCATAGACTACAAATGGATGAAAAATGTCGTGAATCSACAGTGTTTTCCCAAGCCTCAAGTTCCACCTCAAGGACCTCCCACTTATATACCACCACCACCGATGGTATTACAAAACCATATCCTGCATCAAGGAGTCAATAATACTCAACCAAAGGGAGTCCAACACCTGCACCCACAAGGGAAGTTCCCTCGACCTGAACAACCCCATCCATGGAACACTACCAACCACAGTATCCTCCTCATTGTTGAAGAGGGAATCCTCTTACAAACTCACAGTCACTAATATGGTACATCCCTTGATCCATTACCCACCACTTCAGATGATCCCTAACCACCAACTTGAAACTTATTGATGATCCCTCATCCTAACATTAAATCCATCACCCACATGCCTCATTCACCCTTGTGCAGGAATGTGCATAATCCTCATGATAGGGCCTCCCACAACTATAGTCTTATTGATGACCTCTCTCAATCACCCACTTCCATGTCAATTATGGAATTCCTTAAAACATGCCCTTCCTAACAAAATGCGTTACTTTTAGAATTGGGGGAAGTACATATGGTAGACACCCATCTAATCACATTTGACTTAGACAAAGAAGACCCATGACTTCCATCGTTAGTCACATTCTAGATTCCTGTCAAAATATAGAATATCATAGTCCATTGTTGCATCGTAAACGAAGGAGAATCCATGCGCATAATGTGCAAATCAGTTTGGAAGAAACTTGGTTCACCTGAGTTGATCCCCT
The DNA here is from genome assembly GCA_010110895.2 of Picea sitchensis. Taxonomy (NCBI): domain Eukaryota; kingdom Viridiplantae; phylum Streptophyta; class Pinopsida; order Pinales; family Pinaceae; genus Picea; species Picea sitchensis. The sequence continues at coordinate 117,243 of SNQJ01S0018035.1, read as the reverse complement.
CCACCATCACACTTTGATCTTATGATGGTCGTTGATCCCAACCAGAAGGCCTGTACCAAAACGTTCCAGTCGAGTTGGGGGGGAAATAAATTCTCATCAACATAGAATTAACTGACACCCAATTGGATTAAAATATATTATTCAAATGAAGCTACATGTATGTCATGCAGGTTATAGCTTCTTCCTCGGTCTTTCATACCATTCTCTTCCCTCACAATTGGAAAATCGTCAACATCGCTCAATTAACCCACCATGAACCAAACCAATTAGGGCACATTAATAACATCCTGCCACTAATCCACTCAAGCTCTGACTAGTCCCAATGATTGATGTTGTACTAAGGCTATTCCAGGATCCATATTTGATTGGTACATACCAAGGATTCCCACATTCCACCACTTCCATTGTGTGCGTTTTCACAACTAATGGTGTAGAGATACGAGACCCCCCTTCGATTAAGAACTCACTAGACTCCTCCACCACTCCTTCCCATCCCACCATGATACTTCCTGATGCACCCCCCATAGAGATTCGCCAGGATGAAACATCAGAGAAACCATCACCTATGGGTCAAATCCTTGTTTGGCATATGGTCCCATAGGCCATCACCCGAATTCCCTTCTTTTACCCCCCCCAGGAGTAACAACATACCAGGTCGTTTCTACACTCACTTTACCTAACATGGTCATCGCCATCCCTGTATGGTATCTAGAACCACCAACTATGGTACTAGGTTTATCCCTTCCACCACAACTTGCAGTCCCATTACCACGATCAGTAGCTCATCCAACCACTCATCCAACCATTCACACAGTTGGTGGAAATATTACCACTACATGAGACCCTACCTATGGAACAGACACACTACCACCACCCAATGAGGGACACGTAAAAAGAAGAAACCTTATCCCCATTTCCCACACAAGATACCACCTCCATGCACATTATGCAACACCATTGGAAACCCTACCAATCTCCTCCTTTCTTTACCTAAGTTGCAAAATCTCATTCCAAAACCTAGAAGTACACCAGTAATCCTACCACCCTCCCCAGAACCTTCTTCCTCCAAGCCTCCCAATTTGAGAACCAAGCATGCTTGTGCCATTTTTGTTTCAGTACGGCCATTATACACACCATTTCTTGACCCTCCCTCATTTTTGGGACACTCTTGTAGTAGTGCGTTGGACCACATTACCCAGATCATCCCAAACCATCTCCTTGGTACAACCAGTTACTGACATTCTCTATGTCTCTACATCAGTAAATGAGCACATGAAACACCCTTGTGCACTATGTTACCAGATGAACGACTACACATATCGATGTCGACTCATCATTGAGGGATGCACATGTTGGAGGGCCTCCATCCTGCCCATTCCACCAAGTGTACCATCCTCAATGAACATGACAGTAAATGATCACCATACAATAAATCAAGGTAGGGACAACTCCAATCCATTTACCCCTCTGGCCATTACACCACGACACACAAACTTCCTCCAAAACCCCCCCAACTCCCTTGTAACACCGATTTATGAGAATACCCCTCCTCCATACCATAATACATCTAGTTCATATATGGATATTTGGTTCATGACTTCTATTGACAATTCCTATTAATATCTCATAGGCACATCTACCTTAGGAATGAATGAGGATATCCAACCTTCACCAAATACACCCACAAATATCAACATCCCACTCCCAACAATTATAGATTTCCTATACTCCATCACCTTTCAGTCCGATGAAGACATTTTAGAAATCTTATGCACAAATGATTACCCCTAAGATGTTTTTCATGATCGATCCCTTTTTCTAGCTCACAACACCTTTCATCCACCAACAAATGCTCCCTTATGTACCGTCAAAGAGAAATATTTCATCCTTTATGGCCATGTATACTAGTTCAAGAATCCAATACTTTCTCTTGACACGTTTGAAGAAGGTATCATGGCCAATATCTCACCCACCATAAAAATCGATATTTCGGTCAAACCCAATGTCATGGAAGAAATCACCTTGGGGGAAGAATGCTCCCCAAAGGAAATCATAGGGTACAAATCATTATTCCAGGAATATCGAGATGTGTTTTCCTATTCATACACTGAAATTCCAGGGTTAGACCCAACCATTGTTGAACATCACATTAACACTTAGCATGTTGTTTTATCTATCCGCCAAAAGAAAAACACCCTCCACCCTTCCAAATCCATGGTGATCAAAGTTGAGATCAAAAAAATACGTAATTTTGGATTCATATACCCTATTGCATACACATCTTGGGTTTCCAACCCTATTCCAATCAATAAAAAATAGGGCACCGTTCGAATTTGCACAAACTTCTGTGACCTCAACCAAGCCTGTCCCAAAGACAACTTCCCTACTCCCTTAATCAATAAAGTCATCTATGCATGTGTCGGTCATGATGTTATCTCCCTCATGGATGGATTTTCTAGCTATAACCAGATCCAAATCTAGAAGGAAGACCAATAAAAAATAACATTCACAACCCCATGGGGCACCTTTACCTATCGAGTTATGTCGTTCGAACTCAAAAATGTCAGGTCCACTTTCCAACGTACAATGACATACACCTTCCATGATATCACTCACATCATCCTTGCCTACTTGGACAACCTCACTGATCGATCCAATAAATTTTCCCAGCACATAGAGGATCTATGGATCAGGGATGATTTTAAGGATGGAAATTTAATTTTAAATGTAGAAACCATGGTGAATCTTACTAATCCTTTATATGACAACTATAAATGTTCAACGATATTTTTGTAAAAATATTCAAATTTCTAAGGATTTTATATAGTTTTTATAAATTTTTGGTGATTTTTAAGGTAAAATATTTTTATCCTATAGAATTTGGGCAAATCATTTTTAAAATAGCGAACCTCTTTTTTGGAAAAACCATGGAAAATTATCCCATGAGTGAAATTTAACCCCTAAAATCATCCATGTTATGGATCATCTTCAAACGTTGTCGAAGATACAACATATGGCTCAACCCACTTAAATGTGTCTTCTACATCACTGTAGGCTTCCTATTGGGATTCATAGTATCCCAACAGGGTATTACCGTAGACCCCCTTAAATTTCAGGCCATCAATGGGATCCCCCCTCCGATGAACTTACATCAATTGTAAATACTCGAAGGAAAATCAAAATTCTTATGACGTTTTGTCCCTAACTATGCCATTCGTGCTGACAGATTCCTATAATTACTCTGTCATGACATCTTGTTTCATTGGGACCATCATCCCACTCCATCTTCGATTCACTCAAGGAGTCACCCAAGAAATCCCCTTAATCAGTCCCCCAAACTATGATAGGGATTACATACTCTACCTATCAGCGTCTAAATTTTCAGTTGTGGAAGTACTCGTTTAGTTAGATGAAGACCAATGTGAACATGTTATATACTACATTAGAAAGAACCTCTTTGGGCCACCTATCAAGTACAATCATGAAGATAATCTACCCTCGCATTTGTTCTAGAACTTAAAAATCTATGCCATTATATCTTTCTTAGTACCACCAAATTAATTGTTGATTCCAACCCCATGCATTACGTCTTGAGTCACCGCCAGATCAATGGAAAATTTTCTGTCTGGATCACTATTCTCCAGGAATACAACCTAGAGTTTACCACCCCAAAGAGAAATGAATCCCTTGTCCTCATCGAAATCCTCGTAGATTTTCCATTTGAATCTAAATAACCCCCAGTCAATGAGAATTTCCCTGACGAGCATTTATTTCTCATATCATCCACAAACCCATGGTATGGCGATATTCTGATCTATCTCCGAACCCAAAATTTTGGTCCACGCTTATCTCAGTATGATCACCATTGTATTCAGCACCAAGCCTCACAATAAATTATCATAGGAGAAATTATATACCATAGAGGCATCGACACGCTTCTTTGATGTTGTCTCACCCTGGAGGAGTCTGAGAGAGTGTTGATCGATTGCCACAGTGGGGAATGTGGCGATCACTTATCTGGGATGTACACTACCCAAAATATCATTCGATCAGGTTAATTTTGGCCCACATTGTTTCATGAATGCTTCCACATAGTTAAGAGGTGTGAAAAATGTCAGTTATATGCACAAAAGGCTTGGATACCACCTTCCCTCTTTAACGCTTTAATCACTACTGGCCCCTTTTGTAAATGGGGCATTGATTTCATGACTTGCAACCCTCCATCCAACAATGGAAATAAGTACATCATAGTCACCATTGACTACTTCACCAAGTGGACCAAAGAAATTCCCATGTTCAAAAATACAACCTCCACAACAACAAGTACAAATGATGTGGTTATGTTCCACCAATGCCCTTATATACGCCCTTTGGATCAACTTCCTCGCATCCGTTCGAGAGAATCCAAGATATGTTTGTCACACTATTTTCACCCACAATATATATATTCCCTCACCTTCACAATGGTACTCTTGGATTCTCATTTCAGTCTAGAGCCTTGGGGACCCCTTTTGGCCACCTCAAGCACATGTATGCATCCCCTGTCTACATTTTCAACGCAACTGTTATACACATGTTTTATTTTCAAAGATATGTTTCATGTAGGGTATTTGGATTGAATGTGCAGTTCTTCCATGACCCCTTTCATGTCATCATTCATGGGATCCCTTGGACCCTCTAAGTATATCTTCCAAACGGGCATACTATTCAACTCTCGGCTCACAGTTTCATTTCCCAATCATCCCCTTGAAAATTATCCTCAGTTTCCACACACACCTAGCTTTGTGGTTCCACCACCTCCAATGCATTCAGGTACCAACATCTTGTAATACCCCAAGGGCAAGCCCAACTAAATTTCAAACATGTTTTATAGGTTGCTAAGCCAATTGATTTTAGTCTAGGAGGCTTATGTGATGATTAGGCCAGAGAGAATCGATGCTAATGTCTAGTGAGCCTATTTTTGTATATTTAAACACTCATATCTTTAATATAATACATCACTGCATGTATACCAACCACGATAAAAGAGTATGGGGGACTCAAATCCACTAGGAATGGAAAGGGAGGGGCTAAGAGACTAGGAAAAAGGGATAAGCTTGAGGGATTAACTCTAAGGGAATATTATATTACTATTCCAAAATACTAAGGCAAGGATAAATATCTAATTATCCTAATTTCTTATGGAAAGTGGAATGATATACAAGTGGAGAGGAATGAATTCCTAGTGAACCATATGTCAATCAGGGTACATAAAAATATATCTAGGGGAATTAGTTTATTTTCCAATCCTTCCCTATTCACCAACACATTCACCCACTCATCCATTCACGCAACCAGTCATTTTTGTTGGGGAAGTCATCCTCTGCATCGTTCATGCACCTCTGGAACCTGCATGCACTCTCAGCTACTACATACATTTCATGTTACCAGTAGTAACCCATACCCATCCTGGGAGGAGTAGAACACATGTACCTTGTTGTTACAGGAAGTTCCTAACCAAACCTGAAGGTTGTGGCTGCTCCCATCATCTGTTCCATACTAATTTTTTGTTGTTTCCTTCACCTAATCTTGTATTTTGTTGACTATAGATATGTATTGAAGAAGGGTTGTCAGGCACATGGGACTGAAGAGGAAGGTTTTCAAGACTGTGAGAAACTCTCTCTAAGTGAGAGAGTTTGTTGGGAAAGTGATTTCTCGAGGGAGGCCAACTTCATTTATAGTTCTCTGAGAATTCATGTTCGGCCTATTGCTGAAGCCTTGGAAGGGAAGTGACACAGTCAAAGGATTGTTGAGTAGAGAAGGGGTAGAATTCTTGTGGTGGGACAAGCATGTGGGGAATGAGAGGTTGTAGGATGTTAGTGGTAGTTGGAGCATGGAACGAAATCCTTCATGTTTACTGTGTAACTTCCTTTTTTCTCAGCCTAGCATAGGAATCCCTTTATTGGGGTGAAGTTTAGTCCCATCTCAGGTGTGACCCACTACTGAGAGTGATGAGAAGCATTTTATAAGGCTTGGGGGATCATGGAAGTTTGCAGGCAGTTGGTGGTATTCTATATAAATATAAATATCAAATTTGTGTTCAATTGAATGTTGTGTATTTATACATGTCTTTATATTTATAAGTGTTTCTTGTGTATGTTGTATGTATAGGCTTACTATTATTTCCACATGAATCTGTGTATTAGCATAATTTAATTGTATGTTTAATTTTCATATGTGTGAAGTTACACAATAGTTTAAGTGTGGCATAGCCCAACAGGTATGAGCATGGGTGTGTTACAATATGGTATCATAGCCCTAGTTTTCAACACTAAACCTAGATGGGCCATGTAAGTGGAAATTGAAGAAAAAGTTTCAGAGTGAATTGGTGTCGAAATGGAAAAAAATTGAGTTTTAGAACATCCATGAGTGTTAAGAGGGAATTGAGAAAACACCTTAGCTATGTTTTAAATATCACGAGGTATAGTGGCTCGAGAAATCCAACATAGGAAAGAAAATCACAACAACTGTGTTTTGGGGCCACAAATTTTATATGTGGGTCACTGGATCTATTTGGGAGAAGGCATATCCCCCATAGCTATCGAATATGGGGAAGTAGCATGGTTATTAACCCCTTCAAGTCCTTTGGACTTCATTGCTTCAAAATGTTTTAATATTTTGACAAAAGGAGAAAAAATCCATGAAGCTTTGAAGTCCAAGAGTGAATCTACATCATAGATCATTTGGGAGAAGTTGGACCATTGGACCCCCTGAGTGGTTTGGTTGTTCGGTGTTCGGGGAAATCTAGTTGTGGATGCATGGAGTGGAGTTTTCCCTAAAGTCTTGAAGTCCATAACTATTCTGAACCATTTATGTTCATGGACACGTGTTCGAACATTAGTAGGTGTTCGAAATTTTGGCATTCGACAGTTTGGGGATTGTATGGTGATCAACACCAAAAACTTATGAAGCCTAAAGCGCTAGAGTGATGTGGCATGATGACATCACCTAGAGTGACATGGACCTGATCGAGAGTTCAAAATATTGACGATCGATAGTTTTAAAATGTGCAGATGATAATTTTTCCGAAGTCCCAGAGCTCCGAAGTTCTAGAGCTCCAGGGAACAATTGTTTGGAAGTTAGGCATTTGAGAGTTATCAAGTATGTGGGTGTGAAATCTTCTAAAGCCAGAAGTGTCGAAGTCCTGGAATGCCAAAGTGACACAACATGATGACATCATCTAGAGTGATGTGGACACTTTCAAAAATTCAATATTCGAGAGTTTTGAAGGATGTTGTAGAAGAAACCTCTAAAGCCTAGAGTTTTGAAGTCACGAGGCACTAGAGTGACGTGACCTTCTAACGACACTTAGGGTGACGTGGAACCACTTGATAATTTCTACGTGTCATGTTGTTTCTTGATTTGCAAATACCTTTTGTGTGAGTTAGAGCTTCATACGTTTCACCCGTTAGATTAGGCCATGTGTCATCTCCTTATTTTCTGCCACGTAGAAAATTGAGTTTAACAATCAATTTCTCAGAAAATCAGAAAAAAAATGTATGATATATTATTGAACCAAAATGGCTCATATTTTCATGAAATTATTGAATCAGTTAGCCTAAGAAAGTTTTGTTGGTTGCACATTTTGCAGATATAACAACAACTAGATCAGATCAGGATCAACATAGAGTGTAGAGGAATGGAATATGCACAGCGGGATTACAGCTAGGAAGATGAGATCAGAGTGATGGATATCAATTTGGGTATTGAAGGAACAAACTCCAATAGACATGGAGAAGGAAATGATGAAATGTTAAGAACCAAACATCAATATAGCATAGAAAAACCTCAGAAAAAGTACTCAACCCCTTGAAAAAGAGATAATTTCAGATAATAAGCCTCTTCGAGGGGGGTCAGAAGTCCTAGAATGCCGTGAGTGATAATAACATTATACTACCCAGCTTGATGTGCATACCTCAAAAATTCAATATTCGAGTTTTGAAGGGATGTTGTCACAGGGCACTAGAGTGATTTTTTTGGATCTTCTAATCCATCTTAGGTGACGTAATCCACTTCATGTTCTATATCGCATGTTGTTTCTTGATTGTAAATACCTTTGTGCTTAAGGAGCTTCCACGTGTCAATCGGCCGATAGGCCATAAGCCATCTCCTTATTTTCCGCCAGAAAATTGAGTTTAACAATCACCTCTGTGTAAAATCAAAATGTATGATATATTATTGAACCAAAATGGTCCATATTTTCACAGCCATGAATCAGTTAGCCTAAGAAAGTTTTGTTATTGCACATTTGCGATATAATAACAACTATATCATATTAGGATCAACATAGAGTGTAGAGGAATGGAACAGCCGATTTCATGCATTTAGGAAGATGATATCAGAGCGATGGATATCACCAGTATTGAAGGAATGAACTCTAATGGAAATGGAGAAGGAAATGATGAAATGTTAAGAACCAAAACATCATCATAAGTAGCATAGAAAACCCTTAAAGTACCAACCCCTGAAAGAGATAATTACACAAGCTTTTCGAGGGGAAACCTCTACCCTCTATACTTTTAAATGTTCAGCACAAGATGATTCAAAATGAAAATGTATCTTTAGTATATAGGCTTTTAATTAGGAGGTATAATTACAACCAATGACCTAAAGTCGACATAAATAAAATAACATTACTAATATATATGCCCCACCATGTGGGTAATGAGCCAATATTAGATTGTACTCTCCCCTTGAGACAAGTGTCAGACACGCTTGAGTAACTCGATGCTTCTGTATAAAAGAATCAACTTCCCAAGTGGAAGCCAAATTCTGGGCAGTTTCCATTTGGGAGAGGATTAATTAAATGAATCATTCCTCGCAAATTATTGTGTTAGGTGATGCCTTCCTGAAATTCAATATGATTTTTCCTTCATCAAGTTCCTCGGAAATATACTTGAACCGATCTTGGCCTATAACCTCTTAAGTACCTAAAATAAAAACTAGGGTGGTAATGGGAAAATGCAACTCCAATTACAAGACCAATCTTTGGTAAACACCTTATAAGGGCTTATAGTACTTTCAGATAATTTATTATCCTTTCAATTGCCGAGGATAAGATTTTGTATTAGAATTTAAAACACCTAACTCCCCTACTTCAAAACTTCCTTCACTGTCGATGTTGATATGCTTGTTGTCACAAGCATTTTGTGCCACCACAAGTTGTCCTTAAGATTTGAGAACTCATTGTTGATTCTCACGGATATTCCATCATCGCTTGTCCTTAGATTTTCTTTTTAGAGAGAGTGAAGGAGGTGTGGTATCCATAAAGTGCCATAAATGAATATTTTGTTAATATTAAAAAGGAAGCAAGCACCACCATTCCGCCAAGGGTAACCATTTGAACCATTTGCAGTTTGTTTAGCGACAAAGAAACAAAGGTAGCCTTCTAGTAATTTTTTCACTATCTCAGCTTTGTCCATCAGATTGAGGATGATAGATGAGCTATGAGCCAATTGAGTACCCAAACAGTACAATTTTGTCCAAAAATGTCCATATGGACCGCCACTACAATAATTTTGATTACATGTAGATTTTATAAACCTGCTCTGCTGAATGGTGTACTGTTCGAGATTTAAAGGGATGAGAGAGTGAAAAGCATTTGGTCATTCTATCAAGAATCACCATGATTACACCTTTCCTTCCATACCTTTGGTAACCCCATGATGAAATCCATGGAACCTCCTCCCAAAGGTTGACTTGGGATGGATAATGGTTGTAAAATACCTGGTCTTAATTACTTCCACTCTGCCTGGTTGGCAAAAACCAAACATTTTGACACAAACATTTGAACATCAGCTTTAAGGCCAACCCAAAAAACTCTTCTGACTCACAGTCTCTCTAAAAACTCGAAAGGCCTCCCTACTTGAGAGAGTGCAATTCCACAGTAGCTTTGTTTGAGTTGGGATTTCTTGCTACAAATATATGTCATCTTTGTACCATAGTGAATCATTTTTCCACAAATGTATCCGATGCACTAGAATCCTGCTACAACTTTTCAATGAGAGTCCACAATTTCTCGTCATTCTTCCATTCATCCTGTTTCTATTATCCAATCAAAGATCAAGACAACAGAAAGACCTCAACACCCCAGGCCTTCAAGAGGATCTACCACAAGATATCTACCTTTTATAGAGGATTTCAAAATCATAACCCACATCTTAATAACGCATTTATAATAGTTCTTCCAAGATAAGTCTCATTCCAAGAAGTATTTAAGACTATCATGATCCGGTTTGACCTTGAAGTGCCCATTAGGTGTAAGGCTAATCACTCTTCAACGTAATGGCATTGCTATCATTCTCTCATGTCGGGTTTTGTGTAAGTCCCTTGAGGATCGACTTCAAAGCTTTGGCCTTCCTTCATTAGGACAAAAAAGACCAATCACTCCGGAAAAATGATTCAAAGGTTTTAAGTTTATGGCCAAGACATGAGCTTCATTAATATCACCTCTTGTCTGGGCAGATTCAGTTGTCTCAGTCCAGAATCCTTCTTAGTTAAAGTGCCCACATACAGTTGCTATTCATAGTTCCGAACGTCCTCATGTAAGAGGTCCCGTCAAACCCAAAATCCTCTACATTCTTCATCAGCTAACCCGCCATCCACCGCCCTGACTATTAGGGTGCATACCTTGACCTCTAACTTGCAAATGTCACCTTCACCCAAAGAACATTGGACAATACAGGAGCCTCCTGAGAAGTTGTAGCACCCCTCACAACATGTCGCACATGATTCCCAAGACTTTCTATAATATATCACTCCACAATACAATGAAGGAAGGGCTTGAAATGAAATTCACCAACCTGAATGTGGAAGGTGCATTTGTGTACGTGCAGCATGAATCTCAGTAACATAATGGCCTTCATGAGTTTGGAATGTTGTTTTGGATATCTTATTCCTTCATTCCCATCATTGATAAATTGCTATATGAACTACATGGAACAATCCAATTTTGTGAAATAGATAGTTCCATGTAGTTCATCTAACAATTCATCACTGATGGTAATGGGAACCTATCTTTAACAGGACCTGTTGAGCTCTCTCTATAATCTGCATACATATGCCATGAGTTATCTTTTCTTGAATACCATTACCACTGTAAAGAGTAAGAACTTCGGCTAGTTCCAACACACCCCTAACATTTCTTCAACCATGCACCCCATTTCACTCTTCTAGTGTAAGTGGGTATCCTGATGTGGGTCTGAGGCAACCACCTGTGAACTAGGTGAATTCCATGACTTGACTGGTGTAGAAGACCCTGCAATATCTTCAAATACTTAGATCTTGAGGAATAGATGGATGAGATGTTCACCTGAAGGACATGCTGTGCACAAAGTCTTGATGCCCTTTTCTATACCTTGTCCCTGTCATAGAGCTTATCACCTACTGTGTTTCCCTCTCATATTCCTCTTAACTCCTAATTTTTCCCAATGAAAAATTTCTAAAAGTTATTAAAAAAAGTTGCCCTAATGATTAAACCATGATTCCTAGTACAACTTCCACACCACCCATGGGTATAGTAATCATTTTACTATTAATTACATATTCCCCAATAGTAAAATTGATCTTATTGTATTTTCCTAAACAATTGATAGCCCATCTGTAATCATTACTAAAACTTAGTTGATATACAAAGAAATTATATCTAATATCGAGTAGTAATGGAAACAAGATACCAACTACCTAGGACTATTACCCTTCTTTTTCGATGTATCCTAGATTCCTGAGGGTTTGAGGAGTGCTAATTCCAGCCTACCTAATATTGATATCGTGGAAATAATTTCAGACAAACGCCTTCTATTTTTTCATCTTGAGATGTTTCTGTCTGCCTTCCTTCCTCTTCACAATCTATAGAATAATTTTCATGTCCCTCTTTCATTTTGATTTCACTGCCACCTGAAAGGATAAACCCTTTTCTTGGTATTTCCTCCCATTAGGGTCCTTTAGGTTGAGGTCTTAGAATAAGGAGGCATTGTTCTCCTTATATGTTTTATTTGATCCTTCTAGTAGCCATATTATTTTACTTTTCAATACTTTTGCCACCTTAAATGTATTCTCCAATGATTTTAAATCTCAAAGGTGTCCTCATGTTGAATGTTGTCCTTTGTGTCTATGAATACATCAATCAAGTGCCCATTCATTGACCATCACACTTATATCTAACTGTGTTCTAAATGCCTGAATCAACTCCCTTTGTTGATATTTATCACCAGAAGGGCTGTCTGTGGTCTCATAGTATCATTTCTTCTGAAACCACCAGCAGATGAGGATTGTGAGAAAAACCACTTGAGTTCCATGAAACATTAGTCTTCTAACATAAAAGCAATTCAGACTTTGTGTTTGTGGCACATTAGGGAGATCAAGGAATTGCTCCATCTGAGGTATCAATGTGATTGGGTCCTGCCATCAAACTTCCCACACACCTAGGAACATGATTGGTATTCAAACAAAAGTTGTTTCCTCCGTTCTTGATTCACCTTCTTTGTGCCCTCATCATCAAAGGAATTTCATGGATGCATTTTCACTTTCTATGTGTCTTCTCTGTTACAAATTTTTCAATACTTCTATGATCTCCCTTTTAAAACCATCCATCATCTTAGGTCCACCTTAGCCTTCCCATTGAATCCATCATCTCTGTAGAGTTCATATTTTGTTACTATCTCTTTTTGTAAATCATTTGAAACCTCATTTCTTCACCTTCATCAAGAGTCCAAGTAGGATTTTCTCCTGGAGGCTTAGTTGGTGGTAGTTCCCTTTAGTGGCATACAAGTCTCACCTTTGAACCTTGATTTTGAGGTGTCTCACTGACAATATTTCTTCTATTGTACTTCCCAAGTTTCGGCCCTTTCAGGTATGAAACTTTATGTATTTTCTGATATTTCTACAACCCCATGTCTAATCAAATTTGTGCCAATGGAATTTATGGTAACTTCCCCACAATCCACAATTTTACCTTTCCAGAGATTCTCACTTGTATAGCACTTTGCCCAAATAATTGATGTGTCATAAACGACCAGAAATACCTGCACTTTCCATGATCCAATGAAACTAGTCCACTAAATTTGGATACTCTAGGAAGAAGTTATGATTGTTTCCAGTGGAATACCCTTCTTGAGACTATTCAATAGGACTAGTCTATACCATAGGACAAGGTGTATCTACAAATTTAAGATGACCTAAGATGAATTCTTTTTACCATAGATACCTTCTAATTTTGTAAATAGCCTCTAGAGTTTAGGGTCCGAAACGTTGCTGTTCTTTATATGTAAACTCAATGACGCAGCTTCCAAAGATGATTCCAACCCTATATTGTACAAAATGTGGTCTCCAAAGTATAGCCCTCAGAGTTGAATCTTGAACCCAATGTACCTTGATCCGCTTCCAATAACATCCTCCAAGTCGCTCCTTTGAACATTAGAAAATTAGTTATAGCAAATTCCAAGGTAAGGTCTCGTGTATGTAGCAAATTCAAAGTCCTCAAGACCTTGATCTCTCGATGTAAAGATATGTTAAGAACCAAACATCAATATAGCATAGAAACCCTCAGAAAAAGTACTTTCAATGCCTTGGAAAGATACACTGCTATAATAAGCCTTCTAGGGGCAAATCTTTTACACCACTTAAATTCTTGGTACAAGATGATTCAAATGAAAAATGTCTCCTTTGGTGTATATATAGGAGACTAGGAGGTATACTATAACTAATGGCCTAAAGCCGACATAAATAAAATAACATTACTAATATAGTATGCCCCAATTAAGGGGTAATGATCTCATATTAGGGCTTAACATGAAAACATGAATATGGTAGAGACCATTAAAAATTTTACAGAAAGATGTCCAAAGTCATAGATATGATAATGAAATGCTTATGAAATACAAGGAGAAGTAGGAGGAATTCAACATGAACTTAATGCAGAGCCTGGACATAATTGAAAAGAAATTGGATAAGGATAATGGCTCAAGAAAATCAAGAATTCATAGGTCTCTTAATGAGAAAGGAATATCAAGGAGTTCTAGCAGACATCACCATCACTCCCAAAGGCATTCCAATAAGAGAACACATAGTAGCTCAAGTTCATCCCCGGTCTGGAAGCATAAGACGAGGTCTAGGGTGGATGAGCTGCAAGGATAAATGAACAAAATCAAACCTCCTATATTTGATGGTGAGCACAAGAAGGATGAATATGCAAAGACATGGTTTCTAGGCATGAGAAAGTATTTTCAATTGCATAGTTATTCATCACATATAGAAGAAATAATTTATATCTATCATCTCAATGGAAATGCATCCATGTGGTGGGAACAACTTGTGAAGGTGCAACACATTAAAGAGAAAAAATTTACTTGGAAGGAATTCAAGAAGTATTTTGAAAATAAATACTTGACTAAGATATATTTTGACAAGAAAAGGAAGGAGTTCTTTGAACTCAAGCTAGGGAGTATGACCATTGATGAATATGAAAGAAGATTTTTGGAACAGTTAAAGTATGTCTCCTTCATTAAGGATGAGACAATTAAGATTTAGAGGTATTGGAGTGGGCTGACATCTTTCATTAGTGATAAGATTCAATATGATAATCCAAAAACATTGAATGAGACCATAAAGTGAGATAAATTCCTATATGATCATCACAAGGGAAAACCAACTTTACAAAAAGATTGGGAAGAAAAGAAGAAGTTCAAGATGGAACAGAGGAAGAAGGGGAATAAGACAACATTCTTCATAAATAGTCCTCAAGGACAACCAGCTTCTAGAGAGCCCAAAATGATGGATACAGGTGGGAAAAGGCCAAGGTTATATCCACCTGTTCAATTTTGGGGTTGTAAAGGAGATCATATGTATAGAGATTTTCCTCACAGAAGTGACAAAGTGAGAGATTTTCACAATGTAAAGAAAGATGAAACAATGGAGGACATGGGAAGAAATGTACCAAGGATCTATGCAGCCCTGGACAATAAGCAAACAGAGTTTCAATCACACATGATTGAAGTGGAAGGTATTATCAACAACCAAACCATTGCAATTTTAATTGATTTAAGAGCTATTCATAGTTATATAGATCCTAATATCATGTAAATATTTAATTTTCCAAGAACCAAGCATGGCAAATCTTGGTTGGTGCAACTAGCTACCACAACCAAAAGAAAAGTTGACAAGATGGTTAAGTCATGTCTAATCAGAATGAATGGGTTGAGCACCAAGGCAGATTTGAACATCTTTCATTTGGGTTCCTATGACTATCTAATTGGTATGGATTGGTTGGAACAACATCATGATATATTATAATGTTATAATAAGGAATTTGTTTTCTTTGATGAGGAAGGGAACCTAAGTATAGTGCATGGAATTCCCAGGGTAGTAACTRTCGGATAAATCTCAACAATGCAGCTGAATAAATGTTACAGGAAAGGTTGTCAATTATTTGCAKCTCATATGGAAGAAACACCTAAGGATAAGGTGTCAAATATTGAATATTATCCAGTCCTAAATGATTTTGAGGATGTATTTAAAGAAATACCAAGATTAACCCCTAAAAGAGTTGTTGAWTTCTCTATAAATTTGATTCCTGGAGCAACTCCAGTATCCAAGACTCTTTACAGGATGAGTACACCAGATCTGAAGGAGTTGCAAATGCATCTTGAAGAGATTCTGAAGAAAGGGTACATATGCCCAAGTGTGTCACCATGGGGTGCCCTGAACTTATTTGTAAAGAATAAGGATGGAACATTGAGACTTTGTATTGACTTCAGGTAGTTGAAAAAAGTAACTATAAAGAATAAGTATTATTTTCCAAGGATCAATGACCTCTTTGATTAGTTGAAGAATGCAAAAATATTCTCCAAGATTGATCTCAGATCAAGGTATCATCAGGTAAGAATTAAAGATGAAGACATTAGAAAGGTTTCTTTGAGAACAAAGTATGGCTATTATGAATTAACAGTGATTCCATTTGGGTTATCAAATGCACCATTTATCTTCATGTTTTTAATGAATGGTGTTTTCAGAGATTACTTAGATAAGCTTTTCATCGTATTTTTGGATGAAATTATTATATATTCCAAGTCGGAAGAAGAGCATGATAAACACTTGAAGATGGTATTGCAAGTGTTAAGGGATCATCAGTTGTATGCCAAATTGAAAAAGTTCTCATTTTATTAGAAACAAATTCATTATTTGGGGCATATAATATCATAGGAAGGGATAGTTGTGGACCCTGAAAAGATTGAGGCCATTAAAGGGTGGTCAACACCTAAGAATGTGACAAAATTCAGATCATTCATGGACCTTGTAGGCTACTACAAAAGATTTATTACTGGATTCTAAAATATTTCCCACCCAATTACTTCCTTGCAAAAGAAGGAAATGAAGTTTCAGTGGTCACTGGAGTGCTAAAAGAGTTTCCAACACTTTAAACAATTATTAACCAGTGCTCCAATTCTATGTATTGTTGATCCAAATGAATATTTCATGGTATGCATAGATGCATGCAAAGAAGGGCTTGGTGGAGTTCTTAGTCATAATGGGTATGTTGTATGTTATGAATCAATGAAGTTGAAGGAGCATGAAAGGAATTATTCCACTCATGATTTGGAGTTGGAAGCCATAGTGTATGCCTTGAAGAAGTAGAGGAACTATCTCATGGGGAAAAGGCTTGAGTTGAGGACATACCATCATGGTCTGAAATATTTATTCGGACAACCAACTCTAAATGCCAGGTAGAGAAGGTAGTTGGAATTTCTCTGTGAATATGACTTTGATATAAAGCATATCAAAGGGAAAGCGAACAATGTGGATGATGCACTCAACAGAAGAGTGCATGGATTGCATGATACAACCATCAACATGTACCAATCATATTTGAAGGAAAAAATCTTGTTGGATGCAAAATCAGATTTTCTTTACATGGATTTGATAAAAAAATTACAACAAGGTATTTTGCAGCAGCAAATTGGGGATTACAAGATGGGAAATGATGACATTATCATGTATAGAAGAATAAATTATGTACTAAATTCCTAGGAATTGAAAATTCTGATATTGAAATAAATGCATAATGTACCTTATGTTAGACACCCAGAGTATCAGAAAACAATTGCAGCAGTCAAGAGAAAATATTATTGGCCAGGCATGAAGAAAGAAATTGTTGAGTACCTTGCCAAATGTTTGGAGTGTCAAAATTTCAAGGCTGAGCATAGACACCTAGTTGGGTTGTTGCATCCATTACCCATCCTTGAGTGGAAATGGGAAGTGGTAACAATGGACTTCATCACCAAATTTCCCAGAACAAACAAGAAACATGATTCTATCATGGTAGTAGTGGACAAGCTTACCAAAGTTGCAAATTTCATTCTAGTGAATCTCACTCACAAAGAAACTAATGTTATTGATATTTATATGAGGTAAATTGACTGATTGCATAGTATACCCAAGCCAATTTTGTATGACAGAGATTCCAAATTCATATTGAATTTCTAGAAAGGATTATTCAAAGGATTCAGAACAAATTTGAATTTTAGCACATCTTATCATCCATAATCTGATGGGAAAAAAGAGAGGGTGAATCAAGTGATTGAGGATATCTTGAGGATGTATGTAATGGATAAACCATCAAAATGAAAAGACTATCTACACTTGGTAAAATTTACTTACAATAATGGGTGCCAAGCATGTCTCAAGATGAGCCCATTTGAGGCACTTTATGGAAGAAAGTGAAACACACATGTAAGCTAGGACAACTCAGCAGATAGAGATGTGGTTGGGAAAGAGCTACTGAGAGAAATGGAAGAGCATATGTAAAAAATAAAGCATAATTTAAAGGTTGCTCGGGACATGAAGAAAATATATACTAATAAGGGAAGAATTCACATGGAATTTAAAGTGGGCGATCATGTATTTGTAACATCCCGCTCTTGCATGCACTGAGTGAACTTATTCTTTGATGAAACTTGCTTGCAAGTGATATGGATTATTATACGATTGGCCGTTTGATTATGATTATGAGATATTATGGATTGATGATATGTTATTTGGTTGTATTACATAGACAAGTGCTATTGACTGGGTTCTCCTGAGTGTGTAGGAATTTGGACCTCGAGGATGCAGAGGCATCGATCAAACCCCTTGAACTCCGGACCAAGTCAGAGATTGGACTATTGGGTTGAATATTGTTGATGTGACATATGTACATATGATTAGATGTTATGATGATTTATTATTATTGCTGACATGATTCATTGATGGATGTAGGCTGACGATAGCTTGCTGACCAGACTCACATGTGGCGTAGAGGGGTCATGCATGAAAACCAGAGACTTTGAGGGAGAGGTGTGGGAGAATCCCTACCACAACCTACTAGCACTCTCACCATGGTTCAAACTATATGTTAACGATTACCTATTTCGAGAAGAACCACGATGCCATGAGGGCAGACTGTGACAGTTGCTCATGATGATTCTAAAGGGTGCACAATAAGGCATGGGCCTTATTCCTTAGAGGCCCCTCATCTCCCACAAGATCATGTCATGGAGTATTGACTCCAGGGTCTTTTGATATCTACCAAGTCATTCAAGAGGCGAGTGACACCCTTGGAGCACATAGTGTGTCCTGAAGGGCATGTTGTGCAAGGAAAACAAAAAGAGGTGAGTGGCACCCTTGGAGCACGTAGTGCATCCTAAAGGGCACATCGCGCAAGAAAAATAGAAAGAGGTGAGTGACACCCTTAGAGAACCTGGTGCATCATGAAGGGAACGTCGCAATTTTAACTGGTAAGTGAATAAACCTAGTCGGCCTTAAAATGATTGATGTGACAATTAATATTTAAAAACAATTTTCCCTAATAAAAATGTCACCCAACCTAGTGAAATTAAAATCTAGGTCTAAGTAGAACATGTGGTTAACAATAATCATAATAAATTAACATGTAACAAGAAGCGGGGTAAGAAATTCAAATTATTTATTAAAGTCAAAATTTTAATGGAGGATTAAAATTTTAAAAAGGGGAAATGGTTTTTTTATCTATTTTTGCTAATTTAATATTTGTAAAAAAAAAGAAGAGAAGAGGGTAAATGGTTTTTTCATCTACACTTGCTAAATTAATTTTTAATTAAAGAAGAAAAAGGGTAAATGGTTGTTTTATTTTCACTTGCTAAATTGATTTTTAGTTAGAAAGGAAAAAGGGGGAAACTTAAAAGAAATAGGAAACTTAAAGAAAAAGGGAGAAACTTAAGAAACAGGGGAATGTAAGGAAAACATTGAATGTCTAACTTAGTAAGGAATATTGTCTTTGGAACTTTCTAATTATGAACTCAACTAGGAATAAGGTAAGGTATAACTCATTTAAGAAGTGTAAGGGAATTTTTGGACACTTAGGAGCGTTTTTAGGAATGCTTTTAGGTGGGTGAGGGAAATAGGAATAATTAATTAATTAATAAAATTAATTTCTAATGCCTCTAGGGGATCAGACGACATGTGTACGGGGGAGGTTTTTCCTAATTAATTAAATGAAAAGGGAATTTAATGAGAATTTGGGAAACTAATTAATTGAAAACCCTATAAAAAGGATGGAGGAGGAGGAGTATGGATCTCATCTTCTTGCGTAACATTACATTGTTGATTTTTTGTCTTGGTTGAACTTCTCTTGTGGGAGTTGGGATACCCAGCTCGAGTAATGAGTGGTAGCTCAACCTTGCGAGGTGAGCTAGGTGCTAGCAGTTCGTTGGGATTGTGTGTATGGTCCCTTTGCAGCTAGGGGGGCTCAGGGGGAAGAAAAGTACCCCTAACGTTCACTGGGAGGTACCAGTGAGTTCACATTGGTTGGAAAGTGGGAGATGGATGGAGCACACGTGGGACAATGACTCAGAGATTTCACATTTGGCTATGGTACGCATGTGTATATTTTGAATGGTATTTTAATATTGTTCCTGCACTTTCAATACTGTACTTATATTGTGTAAAAATTATGTTTTATTCATCATTTTAAAATCAAGAACTTAAAGTCATTCGAGGCTTATGCTCGGTGTATTTTGAATTAATTGCCTTGGCGAACCCAAACTATGATTGCTATGACTTCTTTGTATTTGTTTTATTGATTATTACAAAGAAAGTTTGTGTTTTCCCCTTATCCCTTTAGTTATTAGCCCGTGCCTGAGAAGTCGGCCAGGAGTTGAATCGAGGGTCGTCACTTCGGCATTTAAAGACCTATAGATTCAAATTCCCTGCTTTCTTGTGCACATATAATAAGTGAAGGATAAATTTCACCTAGTTACCAACCCTTACTTATCTCTACATGTTTCTCTTATGATTAATCTCAATTCCTTGCGCCTTCTTGTGATCGATTAGTCTCTATGTTTTGTTGATTCATCTCTGATCTATCCATCTCTGCATTTCCTTGAATGATTATCTCTACATTTCCTTTGAATGATCACCTCTACATTTCCTTGAATGATCAACTCTGTGTTTCTTGGGATGTCTAAGCTATGCATTCAAATGATTAATCTTTGAAGGAGTAATCTAAAGAAATTGTTTTTCCCATATTATTTTCACGAAATCATTTTTTCCAGAGCATCACTGTGTTTTATGACTGGGTGTGACAAGGTTGATTTGTCTTCGTATGAATGGAAATGAATCCCCCTTTTGGTTGAATGACAACTAAATTTTATATTGAATGACAACGATTTTTTTTAGATTGAATGGTAGTGAATTTATATATCGAATGAGTGTGATCTTGTATAGATTTTTACCCAGCATTCAAAAACAATTTTATTGGCATTTTACATAGTATGCATCCACGTTTCTCCTGACATTTTACCCAACATTCAAAAACGTTTTTATTGTCATTTTACACAGTATGCATCCACATTTTTATTGGCATTTTACCCAGCATTCAAAAACGTTTTTATTGGCATTCTACATAGTATGCATCCGCGTTTTTATTGGCATTTTTACCCAGCATTCAAAAATGTTTTTATTGGCATTTTACACAATATGCATCCACATTTTGCCTGGAATTTTTACCCAACATTCAACCACGTTTTTATTGGCATTTTACACAGTATCCATCCACGTTTTTCTTGGCATTTTACCCAACATTCAAAAATATTTTTATTGGCATTTTACATAGTATGCATCCACATTTTGCCTGGCATTTTACCCAGCATTCAAAAAAAAAATTGTTGGCATTTTACACAGTATGCATCCACATTTTTATTGGCATTTTACCCAGCATTCAAAAACGTTTCTATTGGCATTTTACACAGTATGCATCCACATTTTTATTGGCATTTTTACCCAGCATGCAACCATGTTTTTATTGGTATTTTACACAGTATGCATCCACGTTTTCCTTGGCATTTTTAACCATCATTCAACCATGAATTTATTGGCATACTAAACAACAATTACACAGTACCCACTCAGCAAATTGGGGGCTTGAGTCTCTGTGTTGTTTTTGAATGATTAATCTCTTCATTTAATTCATCTCTACGTGTAAGCAAACTCATCTTACATTTTTTGTTATGAATCATCCATGTGTCCTCCCTAGAAATAAACTCTGCGATCATGCATTTAATTGACAACAAAATCTTATGTTGATGGACAACATTATCATAGATTTAATGGACAATGATTTAATGGATTGTGTGGGTATTATATATTAGACAGTGTGGGTATTGCAAGATTTATCTAATAGACAATGATATATTTACTTGTTGTTAACAACGATGTATCAAAATATAGTAACCTTATTAGACAATGATATATCCTTTAGACAAGCAATGGATATAATTGACTATGCCTTTTAATGGCAACAAATCTCTTTTTGGTTGCTTAACTGGTCATAACCATGCGTTCTTTAAACTGAGAGATGTAGATATTATTATTTAAAGTTAGACAAAGATATATTGTTTCATTTTTACATTTAAAAGACAACACGTATATTCCTATAAGATAGCGATATAATTTTAGTTTTAAATAGTGAATTTAGAAAATAACGAATTCATAGGATTTCAATTCATAATATAGCGATATTGTTTCAGTTTTAAATAGAAATATAAGAAAACAAATTCATATAGTTACAGTTTTAAAAGATAGGGAATTTTGTTTTAAAAGATAGCGATATATACTTATCTCATATTTGGAATGAGAGAATAGCTACAATGAACTCTTCGTTTGAATATAATTATTTTAATGCGTATTTACTAGTTTTTAAATCACATTGTGTTAATAATGTTAGCCTCTTTCTCATATACAATAACTAAGTCTTAGTATACCACCTTTGTATGTTCACATGCTAGGATATAGTTGTTATCCTAAGTGTGTTTCTAGATTCCTATATTTCCTCCTCCTACCTTATCTCCTGATGAGGTGTCGATGTGAGAACAATGAGTTGGTTTCATTATTTTATTATATATTTGTATCATTAAGATGAATACAATGTTGAGAATTATGGCTTGAGGCCTTTTCTGCCAATCTTCTTGTCCTAATATTCTTATGCTCAATTTCTTCAATTGGTATTAGAGCGATTATCATCTTATGATCTTAGAGGCCTGATAACATCTTGGTAGTTTTCCATGGAGGTTTTTCAATCTCAGTTGATGATGGTGGCAACTATTCTCAACACATTCAACTAGATACACTCGTGCTTCACATGAAGGAGACAAGGATAAGAACAATGAATCTGGTTGCAGAAAATTCAAGAGCACAAGAAAATAAAGACCAATCTGATCATTGATGAATCGATGATGTCGATCAAAGAGAAAGTATCCTCGCTACCTACACTCACAAATTCCAGATCAAAACTTCTTGAACGATCTGTGCTAGAATCTTTTTCAGTGATCTACACCTTCATATTTCACATCTATGATCAAAACTTTGATTTGCCAATAATGTTTGATGAAGCCAAAATTATAAAAATAAAATAAAATTAGAAATCAAATCTGCCCAGAAATCAACAATCTAGTCAATTTGTATGTACAAGACCAACGTGATCTACCTCATTAATCTAATTAGCAAAGTGAAGTTTGGAAATTGTTTCGTGAAGTTGCTTGCGGAAGCTGCTATAATACCCTTCAAAATTGATGAGAGCTCTCATTTGAATTCAATAGAATTAAAACGTTTTGCAGGGAATAATTTATTTTTAGTCTGTATAAGGTATTTTGTAGTGCGACTAAGAGGTAAAAGAAAAAAAAAAAAAAAACTTCAGAGTGTAGCAACAATGACGCCCACCGTGGAAGTGCCCAAAAAAATTCAACACATTTGGAGTTAGGAGCTCTCTTCATGTTGTATATTCATTGAATATATTCTTTACTTCTTCTGATCGACATAACCAAACATTTCTATCAAATTGAGTTGAGTGTCTAAATTGTTGTATACTACCATTAAGGCAACCATGCAAATGGTAGCACCTCTAGAATTTGTGCAACGTTGAAAATTCACAGTGGTAGCAGCCCATACATATGAAGAGATTGCCATCTCGAAGAGAGACATCGTTCTTATCATGAACACTATCCAGTCCAAGATCGAGTGCCACGTGAAGGTCATGTCGCTCAACAAATCCACAACCAACAAATCTGTCTCAGCAAATCTATCAAACTCCCAACAGATTTACCTTCATAGCGATTCACTCAACTGAAGCCGATATTTGAGTTGATACATTGTTAAATATGTGCATTGAAACCCACATCCTCAATGATATCCTAAAGATCATCACCTTGGATGCTCGTATTATATTCATGTAGTTTAACTCAAACAATTGTAAACATCCAAGTAGTTTAAACATCAGATGCATATGCATGTAGTTTAACATCCAAGTAGTTTAACTCAAATCATTGTAAACATCAAGTCTTTGGGATGAATTTTCGGTGGTAACCGACATCCTCAAGTGAGCGTGAATAGAAAGAGAGCGTGAAGTTCAAGAGAGCATGTTCAAATGGATAAAAATATAGAAATATTAGAGTTACTGAACTCTCTAATAAACACTATTGAATATAGTACAGTCATACTTCACAAAGAAACACTTCAATCCATTCTAACTTGTTTGCAAGTGATGCAAACTAAAGTTAGAATTCTACAAGAACAATCCCATCTATTGAATGATGAGTTGATAGAACTCAAAATTCAATAGCCAGTGAAGTTTTCTGAACTATTTTTTGTTCAGAACAACCCTCTCTATGATGATGATGATGATGATGATGATGATTTTGATCGACAAATGGTGAAGGAACAAATCAACAAGCCAACTTCAGAAGAAAATTCCAATGAAGATGAATCACAAGTAGAAGATGCCAAAGCACAAAGTGATACAACAAGTATAAGTGAAAGTAAATGTGAAACACATCATCAAGTACAACATGATTTTTGTAAGCCCATCATCATACCTTGGGAAGAATTACACTTCAATAGGAATCAACATGTCTTAGGATATGAAAATCAAAACAATTTTCATATTCCAAATTACTCCAAACCAATTTTGTTTGTGAGCATTGGATTCCTTCAAGAAAATTCAACTTCAAATGTTGAAGATCAGTATGTTAAGTGCCAACATTATAATCGATTTGGTCACAAGGAGAATCTGTGTTTTGATCTCCATCCTTTCCATCATTGTGGAAAGCATAACCATCCTTCAGACAGATGTTCAACATTGAAGAAACTTGCAAGATTCAAGATTCACTATGAGTGGGTTGATCCTTGGAAATGGTCATCAACAATGAAGCAATTATATAAGTCTTACAAAATAATTCAATCTCAAGTAAAGACTAATCTTGTAGAACATAACATTTTTGTACCTCACATAAGTGGTCCCCTTATGGAATAGCTTTCGAGCATGGCCCTCACAGGATGAGATAACATGTGGTTTTTTCTGCATGCCCACTTTGTGTTGTACTCAAATAGAACAAGTATGGCACTCTCCTGAGCATCAAAGGAGGGAGTACAACAATGTAACTCTTATGTACCTTAAGGGGGGGAGTTCAAAATTCCAGTGATGATGGTTCATGAAACCACTTGTGGTCTCTCCTTTTAACTGACAAAGGGGGGAATTGATGATGGAATTGAAGGTGGTTGTCAGACATAAAGTTTAGACAACAACAAACATCAAGTATGCCAGATGGGCATGGAATTTTCCAAATGGGAAACTGAGGTATGTAGATGACAGTCTTTAGTAGAGTTATGGTTCAATAACTTGCAATTGAATCATACACATGATACATTGAGATGTTGTTAGAAACCTAAAAGTGTCAAGATTGGTTAGTGGTCATCCAAAAATAATCAAATACATGGTATCAATTGGTTAGTGGTCATCCCAAACCAGAGATTCAAAGAGCACTTCTATGATACACTGATAGTAGAGTGGTGATACTACATGTTCACCAATTAGCAGAAGACATCAAATTCTTCTAGCTAAAATACTTGGCAAAATGATCAAATTGTCAAAGAAATCAGTGGATGTTCAGATATTGAAGTTGTTCACTTCCATATATCAACTCTCTTCCAGTTAATTTCAGATGAACAAATTCAACATCCGGATTGGTAGTTTTTTAGGCAGTTCTTCATTGTGGCTAAGCTCAGGAGTTTCAGCATGAAGACATGGAGATATACCAACGTATGCACCTCCTTTGTTGGTATTTTTGTTTGGACAAATGATTGAGGGGGGAAATGTTAGTCTCTTTCTCATATACAATCATAAGTCTCTTTCTCATATTAACCGCTTGATGGGGAGTAGTATTGTTGTTAGTCTCTTTCTCTTATTAACCGCTTGCTTCTTATTAACAAGTTTTAATAAGTTCCAGAGTAGTATTGTCTCTTCATCTTAAACAGATCCTTTGTAATAGAGGAAATATCAATGCATAACAGTAATATTATGAGGATCATATTATAATAGTTTAGTAGCCTTGGCATCAACTTTATTGGTTCCATTTTAAATGGTAGTTCAATAGGGTGGCACAGTCTAATAATGCGTAATTGTTTTAATTGTTGATTAGTTTTATATTCACCTAAGAGTTTTAGTTTCAATGGAGATATAATCTAGTTATTGATGATTTAATTATGAGTAAGGCATTTACCCCTTCGATTAGATTAACAACCTCTTTGGCATTTAGATCAATGGTTAAAGATGTTTAATGCATTGAATTCCTATAATAGTTTTTTCCTTACGTTAATCTTAATTGTTTTGATTATAAGTACTGGGATTATCGCCTTATAGCAGCCCTAAATGTTCTCCCATCAAGGAACTATATAAGGACTTATTGATTTATTGAACATATTTTTTAAGGGTTGTTGCAATGCTAGATTTTATGTTGGGACGGAGGGTTGGAATTATTTTGGTTCCGCATGGATACCTAGTGCGCCCATCACACTTTGGCAACATTATTTCTTGAGATTAGATCATTGCACGCATGGATCAAGAAGCACACACGATAACCCGACTTAGTCTCGTGCTCCACCCGATGTGGTTGATGATTGTTGTTTTCATGGTGGTACTTGTTTTGTAACTTTTGTGTTTGTCTCTCTCTCACCGTGTTTTCATGGTGGTACTTGCTTTGTAACTTTTGTGTTTGTCTCTCACTCACCGGGAAGGTTCTAGTTATTGGGCATCGAAGCAGATGTGTTGGGTTTTTGATATTGTCCTTTATCTTGTAGACGATGTCTTATTTGTGTCGAGGGTAGCCGCATTGTTTCCATCTGTCTATTGATTAATGCATGTTTCATCCAGCTTGCATGATGTGCTAGTACGCCGGGTCATTGTTGTCTTTTTCCTGAAGGCATATGTTGTGTTCGTCATCAAGTTGTGTTGATTAATTGTGGTCGTTGATTTCCTTAATGCTTAAAAAAACAAAAATTGCACTTTCTTCCGTCGCATGTGGTCATAACGATAGGGTTCGTTACAGTATTCTTGAAATGCAATGTATCTAATTGAATGTGCCTTTTAATGGCAGCAAATCCCTTTTTGGTTTCTTAACTGGTCATAACTGTGTGTTCTTTAAACTAACAGATGTAGATATTATTATTTAGATTTAGATAGAGATACATTGTTTCAGTTTTACATTTAAAAGACATCAATTTATATTTAAAAGACAACAAGTGTATTCCTATAAGATAGTGATTTAGTTTTAGTTTTAAATAGAGAATTCATACAATAGAAAATTCATATGATTGCAATTCATAATATAGCGATATAGTTTCAGTTTTAAATAGTGATATAAGACAACGAATTAATATAGTTATAGTTTTAAAAGATCGCGAATTGAGTTTTAAAAGATAGTGATATATACTTATCTCATATCTGGAATCGGAGAATAGCTACAGTGAACTCTTTGTTTAAATATAACTATTTTATTGTGTATTTAATAGTTTTTAAATCACATTGTCTTAACAGTTTAATGGTTCTTATTAACAACTTGCTTCTTATTAACAGGTTTTCATAAGTTGCACAGTAGTATTGTTGCTTCAACTTAAATCACTCCTTTGTAATAGGGGAAATATCAATGCATAACAATAATATTATGAGGATCTGATTATAATAGTTTAGTAGCCTTGGCATCAACTTTATTGGTTCCATTTTAAATGGTAGTTAGATAGGGTGGCATAGTCTAATCATGCGCATATGTTTTAATTGTTGATTAGTTTCACATTTTCCTAATAGTTTCGGTTTCAATGGAGATATAATCTGGTTACTGATGATTTAATTATGAGAAAGGAATTTACCCCTTCGATTAGATTAACAATCACTTTTGCATTTAGATCAATCGTTAAGGATGTTTAATGCGTTGAACACCTATAATAGTTTTTGCCTTATGTTAATCTTAATTGTTTTGATTATAAGTACTGGTATTATTACCTTATAGTATCCCTAGAAGTTATCCCATCAAGGAACTATATAAGGACCTATTGAACTGGAAGAAGACAAATTCATTGCAGGATTCCAGCAACAGGTTCATAAGGAACGAGAGAAGGCATATCATGACAGGCACATAAAGAAGAAGGCACTCAAGCAAGGTGATTTAGTACTGATGTATGACAATAATTTTATAAGACACCTAGGGAAGTTTAGAATGCATTGGATTGGACCATATGAGATCGCCTATGTTACAGAAGGAGGAGCTGCACAACTGAAAATATTGAAGGGAGAATGGAAGGAAGGATTGGTGAATGGGAGTCGGTTGAAGTTGTACTATGACAACCAATTGCCTCACAAATCTCATTAAAAGCATGAGAAAAAGGGTCTAAGTACCAGTTGTAGTTGAAACTAGTTACCAGACTCAGAAAAGACAGTTTTCACAAGGAGGCAGAGGAGGCATAAAGAAGAAACCAAGGCTGCCCTATGCAGTCCAAAGTCGAAGAAAAACATAAGGATCAAATCTGAAGTGCCTCAGGATGATTCACAGGTGAGTTTTGGGGGCCTTTTGGCCCTTAGTTATGGAAGGAACTGAAGAACAAGGAAGCAAAGGTGAAAAGTGAACTTCGCGGGAGACACAATGACTGTCACTGGGTCGAAGTAAGAAAAAGAGTAGAAAAGATGGAGCGAGGCAAGGAAATGCAAGTCGTTGGATGAGGAGATCAAGGATGATAGATTAGCAAGGAATATGGATTGTGGAAAACGCGACAAGAGGAAAAAGCTAGCGTTGGATGATTTGGAGCATCGTGTGAGAAGGAAGGAAAGACAGGCTAGTGAAGCCCAAAAAAAGCGCGTCAAGTTGACCTAGGGTTTTAGACACCTAGGGTTTTGGCACCTAGGTTTCGGCCTAAGGCTGTCGGTGGGGTGTTGTAATGTATAAATAGAGGTCTAAAGGGCCTAGGTTTGGTTGGTAATTATCCAGTACAATATTTTTGTTGATATAGCTATAGTATTGAGAGAGGGATCATTATATTGAGAGAGAGAAGTGTTGAGAGAGAGGAAGCCTTCTTGTATTGTAATATCTTTTGTTGTGTGTGAAGGACAAGTCCTGCAACTAGGTGCAAAAGGATGGGAGAGAAAGAGAGAAGAGAAAGAAGATCAGCTAGCTAAGAGCGCAGACAATAAATGTATGCTTTCCTTAATATAATATAGCATAGTTCTGTCAATGTAGCCCTAGAGAGAGGGTGAACCAAATACATCTGTTGTT
Source organism: Picea sitchensis (assembly GCA_010110895.2). Taxonomy (NCBI): domain Eukaryota; kingdom Viridiplantae; phylum Streptophyta; class Pinopsida; order Pinales; family Pinaceae; genus Picea; species Picea sitchensis. The sequence goes on along the minus strand of SNQJ01S0018035.1, from coordinate 88,108 downwards.
GTGTGTATGATTTATTCTTTGATCTATGTCACTGTTATATTGTTACCTACCTTATTGTATTATATCGAACTTATAGTTGTGAAGGATAGATCTATCTTGTTGAATGATAGATGCATGATATATTTCTATTGTAATAGATCCCCTTGATATTCCCCTAGTTGTAGACATATTTTTCCTGCAACCCCCTCATAGCTTCTTTGGGTGAGACTACATCTGCTTTGCAGGTGTTTTTGAAAGGGCTAGTAGCTAGGGCTTGTTGGTGCACTCTTTGAGCTGAACACTGGTCTACCCTTGTGCCAACAAATGGTTCCGTTGTCGAGACAGGAATCTTCTTGAGGGTATTTCAAGGTGGTTCCCATTGAAGATGGAGATTCAAAGGTGCATAGAAGATCAAGAGAGGGACTTCACTGAAGCCCAAAACAAGAACTCTAAGCTGAGTACTGAGGATTGGCTACAAAGATACATTTTCACTGACATTCATGAGATCTTCTTTGGAGGAATCCATCAGGAGTTTTTTGAGTGGTTGGCTAGGTTAGTTGATACCCAGTTTGAGATCATATCTAGATCTCCTGTAGTTTGGACATTGGCGTTGATCTAGAAGGTTAAAAGAGTCGACAACATTGTATCTATAGTAGTAGATCACTAGTTTGATAGTACCATTGGAGGATATATCACCGAGTTTGTTGTTGACAAAGTAGAGTCATACAACCAAGTTGAAGATATTTCTTTAAAGGACCCATAGGAAAATTTTTACAAGTCCTGAAGTTGAGACTCAAGATGTTGTTGCACGAGAAGGACATCTTGAAGATACAATAGATTGAGAAGATTTGAAAAGGATAATGTTCAAAAATTCAGACAGAAACAGAGAAACAAAAGAGGGACATACATACAACGGAAGATTATTTTGAGGGGTTCACCTTGAGAACCTATTTAAGAAAAAATATGAAGAAGAGGGTTTATACATTGGAGAAGAGGTAGATCTGATAGATGAAGAACATTCATAATTCGTGGGGCCAAAGGAAGAAGCAGCTGAAGAGCTTCGTCGAGATGAGCCAGAAACCTCAGGAACTACACAGTCTACTGAAGTAAGTAATATCAATCATCTTGTTGCTTCAGAAATGCTAAGTAATCAGAACATTCCACATCACTAAAGTCCTTAGAGCCCTATTACTAGCAGCTCAACATCCACTCAGACAGGAAACCTAGGCAACTCCATGGCAGATGAGATGAGGCTCCCTATCTTTAGAGGAAATGGATCTGAACATCATGATCAACATTGGTTCTTGTGTGAGGCCGTGTGGAACATTAAACGTATTACTGATGAAGCTGTTAAAATAAACTAGTTTAGTACTACACTAAGAGACCGTGCATTGAGCTAGTACATGAAGCTTGTCCAAGGACTTGTGTAGCCTAAGCCATTGAATAAGATGAAGAATGTGTTGATTGCAGAGTTTAAGAAACCTAAGTCAGAGTCCCAATGTATTACAGAGCTGAAAGAGATCAAACAAAAGGTAGCCGAACCTATTTGGCAGTTTGATCAGAGATTCAAGACCCTCACAGGAAGATTGACCTTTAAGATCCCAGACGAGCAAAAAAAAGAATGGTTCATCACTGCTCTCTTACCACATATCAGAGTCCCCCTGATGTAGCAAAATATTGCTTCGCAGGAAGAAGCATTGGAGATCGCCATGAAGCTTGAATCAACCCCTATGGGAGAATCTATTTTAGGTATGAGTCAGATCTTGAGTCAGCTAACTAGTTTGTCTCTACAGGTCGAAGACATGAAGAATGACAAGGGGAAGGAAAAAAGAGAATATATATGGTGTGTAAGATGAAAATCAGAAGGACATGACAAGGAACATTGGCTTCGGGAGCCCTGAGCTTCTTGAAGCAAGTTAACCTGCCTTGGTGTGAAGTATGCAAAAATCGACATCTCCCTAATGAGTGCTATTACATGCATAAATACATTCAGACACCCAAAAACTTATATTGCACATTCTGTAAATCAGTAGGTCATGATGATAGATATTGCAAAGCTTATGCTCTCATGCATGAAATATCAAGAGACATATACAAGATCCAAGGCGAAGTACATCAAGAAGGAAACAATGCGCAGTATAACTCCCCAGGAAGAGGAAACTTCAATCCTCGTGGTGGATATAAAGGAAGAGGAAGAGGAGGAGGAATGGGCCGAGGCCAAGGACAAATAATCTGTTATAACTGCGCGCAGGCAGTACATCTAGCAAGGGACTGTCAGAACCTTTGTACCACTTGCAATTATTGCAATTCCTTCGAGCATGTCATTGAGGATTTCCCTGTGCTGCTATCCAAGCTTCAAAAAAGATGAGGACCCCAGTAGAACCCACAAGTGCAAATCAACTATGCTGAAAATCGTGGAACAAGCCCTAGAGTCAATGTTATTACCCAAGGAGGCATTGCTACAAAATAAGATAGAATTATCCAAGGAAAGATCGTAGAAGATTCAGGTATCAGGAAATATGTGGAGAAGACTCAGGCTTTTGATGCAAAGAAAGAAAGACAAATCTTCGAGGAAGCAAGGCAAGAGTTCAAGAGAAACCAAGGGTCTTCATAAAAAAATGACCAGAAATAAGAGAATATGGGATGCCTCATGCATTTGATCAGTCAGTTTCACCGAAGCAAGGAAAAGAGGTAAGTAAGCTCATCAAATTTTTATACACATGTCTTAAGTTAGTTAAAGATGAGAACATTGTGCAAGAACTACAGAAGTTAATTAGGAAGTATGAGTTAGGGAAGATAGACCCCTTACTGAATAGGGAAGTACACCAAATTGGTAAGAAGAGAAATAAAAATAAAGAATTACATTTGAATGCTCAAATAGGAGAATATGATATAGACTATGTGGTCCTCAACTTAGGGTCGGAGGTCAATGTCACGAAGAAGAAAACTTGGGCACTAATGGGAAAACTAAGGTTGATCTATTCCCCTATTAGACTTAGGATGGCTAATTATCAAGTTGTCATCCCATTCAGAGAATTGGAGCATGTCCCTGTGGATATTGATGGAGTTAGAACCTTTGCAGATTTTGAGGTAATTGAAATTGTTGATGATAACTACCCCTACCCCGCATTACTAGGAATCGATTGGGCCTTCAACAATTCCATTGTTGTTTATTTGAAGAAAAGATGTATGACATTTGAAAGAGGTGGACTTAGGGTCATTGCACCCTTATATCCAAATAAAGGTCTATGATACATAGAGCCCATCAGAGAATAAGATCACACATCCAAATTGGAAAACATCTACAAACTAATAGCCAGACAACAAGATTACATCAACCCTGCAACTGTTGGGAATCAAGTTGGCGAAGTGACAGCGTGTTCTCATCAGATTTAGAAGAAGCACTGGAGAACTGGTAGAACTATATGTATGAAGTATCTACCAAAAGATGTGCTAGATTAACCAGATAAGTTCATTGGATCGACATAACAGTGAGTAACTTACCCACATTTGATGGTCTGAACCCTTTAGAATCCTTCTTATCATATTTTGAAACAAGTGTACCAATGCAATAGAGATTGTTGGCAATGGATGAGACCCTAAAAGCCACACCAACAAGATGGTGGGGGACACATAAAATCAACATCATAGACTGGAGACAATGTCAAACCTTGATGAGAGCGTGGTTCTCAACACAAGTAGTAAGTTGCAAAGTAAGATATACCAGACGAAGTTTCCCAAAGGGCAACGTGAGAAGATGTGAAGAGGCCTAAAGTGACATTCCTCGAGAACAATGGGTGGACAGATTCATTAACACATTGGACACGACCCCTATCAACTGGTACCTTCAAGCAGAGTTATGCCTTGTCACTACAGATTGGGAAGTTATGATTCAAAACTTTGTAACCACCTTTTTATTTGAAAGTGAATATCCTTTAGTAGACCAAGAATTAGAAATTGTGAGAAAGAAATTATTCAAGGAAGCATCTAGCCTCTTTATGGAACAAGAGGATGAATGGAATGCGCCTTTCCAGAAATTACAGAGTTGCTACAACATCAATGAAGATGACGATGATGATCCCAGGAAGATAAAAATTACTGAAACATAAGGCCAAAGAAATGTGGAAGGACTAGGAGTTGAGCTACCATTTATTGGTCAGCCAATCAAGATTTAAAAAGTCAACATTGGGACAAAGGAGACATCGAAGCTTGCCAATGTCGGAGATTATTGGGATGCTTCTACCATTGACAAGATTACATAGTTACTGCATGAATATCAGGACTTGTTTCTGATCAAGTTCACTGATATGAAGGGTATCAAAGGTCCTATGGGAGAAATGAGGATCCCTTTGAAACTAGGTGTGAAGCGAGTCAAGCAAATACCCTACAGATTGAATCCAAAATACAAGGAAAAAGTGAAGATTGAGCTTGACAGAATGTTGGAAGCATGGATTATTGAACCTATCAAATAATTAGAGTGGATCAACCCTATGGTCATACAAGACAAGAAGACAAGTGAAATCAGGATATGTGTGGACCTCGGGAAGTTGAATGATGCATGTATGCATGACCCTTTCCCTACACCATTCATTGATGAAGTATTAGACAACGTGGGAGGTCAAGAAGTATATTCTTTTACAGATGGATTTTCAGGATACCATCATATCCGGATTGCCAAAAAGGACTGCCGCAAGGCCATGTTTTCCATAGAATGGGGATCCTACTAATACACAATGATACCATTCAGACTGAAGAATTCCCCAGCCATCTTTTCCAAAATGGTGGTCGAAGCGTTCAAAGAATTTTTACATAAATGTTTAGAAGCTTATTTTGATGACTGGACTGTGTTTGGTTTGTTGAAAAATCATATTGAATGTCTAAGGCTAATGTTGGATAAATGCATGCAGTGTCAAATTGCTTTGAATTTGAAGAAGTGCATCTTCTTCTCACAATTTGGAGTGTTATTAGGCCATATTGTATGAAAACAGGGATTGTTGGTTGATCCATATAAAATTGCAATTATAGTTGATTTTCCACCTCCTACTTCAGTCAAACAACTGCGCACTGTGCTAGGACATAATGGCTATTACATGAAATTCATTAAATTTTATGCCCAAATCACAACACTCATGGAGAAGTTGTTGAAGAAGGACTATCAGTTTGGTTGGATAGATGAATGCCAACAAAGCTTCGACACACTGCAACAGAAGATGGTCATTACGCCCATTCTATTTTTTACAGATTGGAGCAAAGAGTTTCATGTGCACATCGATGTGTCTTCTATTGCATTGGGAGCAGTAATGGCACAACTAGGAGAAGGGGATATTGACCATCCATTAACGTTTTCTAGCAGGAACCTATATACAGTGGAGATCAACTACACCACTACCGAGAGGGAAGGATTAGCCATGGTGTATGCGTTGCAAAAGTTCTGCCACTAGTTGATGGGAGGACACTTTAAAATGTTTACAGATCACTCCATGCTAAAATATCTAGTCAACAATCTAGTGTTGGTGGGGCGGATATGCAGATGGATTCTACTTCTCTAGGAATATGATTTTGAAATCATAATTAAGCCAGAAAGAAAGAACAAGGGCCCTGACCACCTGTCAAGGTTGGAACATGGAGAAGAACCCACCAGTTTGGAAGATACACTGTCGGATGCACAGTTTCTCTCCATTAGAAAGATTGATCACCACTTTACAGACATTGTCCAGTTCATTTCAACGGGAATGGCACCTAGTGAGTATACAATTCCCCAGAAGAAACATCTAGTGGTGCGCACTGCAGAATTTTCAATTATAGTTGGTCAGCTATACAAACTGCGACCTGATGAGATACTAAGAAGATGTTTTATGGAGACATAGCAACCATTGATCATTGTAGAAGTGTATGAAGGCATCATAGGGGGACACTATGCAAGGAGAGAAACTACGTAGAAGGTCCTGAGAGCTAGCCTTTGGTGGCCTACCTCATACAGAGATGCTAAGGATTGTGCTAGAGCCTATGATGTGTGCCAGAGAGTTGGGAAACCATCCAAACAAGATGAAATTCCATTAGCACAATAGATGACCCTACAAGAATTTGAAAAGTGGGCCATTGACTTCGTGGGACCTATAAACCCACCAGGAAAACACACAGGAGCAAGGTATATCATTACTGTAAAATAATACTTAACCAAATGGGCCGAAGCCAGAGAATTTAAAGACTATAGTGCAACTACATCTATGCGTTTTATATTTGATGACATAATAACCAAGTTTGGATGCCCCAAGATCTTTATGAGTGATCAAGGCACACATTTCATCAATAAGACAGTTGAAGCCCTAACTGAAGAACTTGCAATCCACCATCAAAAGAGTACACCTTCCCATCCACAAGAAAATGGAATAGTTGAAGCATTCAATAAGATATTGGGGACACCATTAATGAAGATTTGCATTGTGAATAGGGATGAATAGGACTTAAGAATACCTACAGTACTATGGGCCTATTGAACCACTTGCAACAAAATAAACAATGAAGACTCCTTTCAAGTTGGTTTATGGTCTCGAAGATGTTGTCCCGATGGAATACTTGGTACCAAGCTTAATAATTGTTGCTTTTACAAGTATGGATGACACTGGTGTTGTTCAGGAAAGGCTCGCCCAGTCGGTTGAACTGGAAGAAGATAGATTCATTGTAGGATTGCACCAACAGGTTCAGAAGGAACGAGAGAAGGCATATCATGACAGACACATCAAGAAGAAGGCACTCAAGCAAGGTGATCTAGTAATGATGTACGATAGTAAGTTTATAAGACACCTAGGGAAGTTTAGAACGCATTGGCTTGGACCATATGAGATCACCTATGTTACAGAAGGAGGAGTTGTGCAACTGAAAACATTGAAGGGAGAATGGAAGGAAGGATTGGTGAATGGGAGTCGACTAAAGTTGTACTATGACAACTAACTGCCTTGCAACTCTCAGTAAAAGCATGAGAAAAAGGGTCTAAGTACCAGGTGTAGTTGAAATTGGGTACTAGACATGGAAAAGAAAGCTTGCACAAGGATGGAGAGGAGGCATAAAGAAGAAACCAAGGCTACCCTGCACAGTCTAAAGTTGAAGAAAAACATAAGGATCAAATCTGAAGTACCTTGGGATGAGTCACAAGTGAGTGTTCAGGGCCTGTTGGCCCTTGGTTATGGAAGGAAGCGAATAACAAGGAATAAAAGGTGAAAAGTGAACATCACGGGAGACACAGTGACTGTCACTAGGTCGAAGTAAGCAAAAGAGTAGAAAATATGGATCAAAGAAAGGAAATGCAAGCCATTGGATGAGGAGATCAAGGATGACAGATAAGAAAGGAATATGGATCATGGACAACTCAACAAGCAGAAAAAACCATCATTGGATGCTTTGGAGAACTGCGCGAAAAGGAAGGAAGGACAGGTTGGCAAATCCTGGAAAAAGAGGGTCAAGTTGACCTAGGGTTTTAGACACCTAGGGTTTTGGTCTTTTAGGGTTTTGGCACCTAGGTTTTTGCCTAAGGCTGTCGGTGGGGTGTTGTAATGTTTAAATACAGGTCTAAAGGGCCTAGGTTTGGTTGGTAATTCTGCAGTACAATATTGTTGTTGATCTAGCTATAGTATTGAGAGAGGGATCATTGTATTGAGAGAGAGAAGTGATGAGAGACAGGAAGCCTTTTGGTATTGTAAGATCTTCTGTTGTATGCGAAGGTCAAGTCCTGTAGCTGGGTGCGCAGGGAGGGGAGAGAAAGAGAGAAGAGAAAGAAGATCTGCTAGCTAAGAGCGCAGACAATAACTGTATGTTTTCCTTAATATAATATAGCATAGTTCTGTGGATGTAGCCCTAGAGAGAGGGTGAACAACGTACATATGTTGTTATGTTTATGATTGATGCTTTGATCTATGTTGTTGTTATATTATTACCTTCCTTATTGTATTAGATCAAACTTATAGCTGTGAAGGACAAATCTATCTTGTTGAATGATAGATGCATGATATATTGCTATTGTAATAGATCCCCTTGATATTCCCTTGGTTGTATAAATCTCTGTCCTACAACCCCCTCATAGATTCTTTGAGTGAGACTACATATTCTTCACAGGTGTTGTTGAAAGGGCCAGTATATAGGACGTGTTGGTGTGTTCTTGGAGATGAACCCTGGGTCTTCCCCTGTCCCAACAGGGATAATTAATTAATTAATTTCTAGTGCATCTAGGGGATTGGACGACATGTGTACGGGGGACTTTTTTCCTAATTGATTAAATGAAAAAGGAATTTAATGAGAATTTGGGAAACTAATTACTTGAAAAATCTATAAAAATTATGGAGGAGGAGGAGTATGGATCTCATATTCTTGTGGAACGTTACGCTTCTGAATTTTTGTCTTGATTGAACTTCTCTTGTGGGAGTTGGGATACCCATCTCGGGTAACGAGTGGTATCTCAAACTTGCGAGGTGAGATAAGTGATAGAAGTTCTCTGGTATTGTGTGTGTGGCCCTTTTGCATCTTGGGGGTCTCAAGGGGAAGAAGAGTACCCCTAGCATTGGATGGAAGGTACTGGTGAGGTCACATCGATTGGCAAGCGGGAGCTAGATGGATCACGTGCGGGACAATGACTCAGAGCTTTCACATTTGGCTATGGTACACATGTATATATTTTGAATGGTAGTTTAATATTGTTCTTGTGCTTTCAGATCTTTGTACTTCTATTGTGTAAGATGATCTTTTATTCAATGTTTTATAATCAAGAATTCTTTGTGTTTGTTTTATTGATTATTATGAAGAAATTTGTGTTTTTCCCCTTATCCCTTTGAATTTATTAGTCCATGAATGAGCGGTCGGCCGGGGGCGAATCGATGGTAACACCGGTGTTTAAAGACCTATAGATTCAAATGCTCTTCTTTCCTATACACGGATAATAAGTGAAGGATATATTTCTCCCAGTTATTATTATACCCATCTTTGTGTTTTTATCTTATGATTAATCTCGAATCCTTGCACCTTCTTACGAGCGATTAGTCTCTACGTTTTTTTTTATTTGTCTCTAATCTATCCATCTCTGCATTTCCTTGAATGGTTATCTTTGAATTTCCTTTGAATGATCACCTCTACATTTCCTTGAATGATCAACTTTGCGTTTATTGGGATGTTTAAGCTATATGTTTGAATGATTAATCTTTGAAGGAGTAATATGAAGAAATCGTTTTTCCCATATTCTTTTCACCAAATCATTTTTTCATGAGAATCACTGTGTTTTATGAGTGGGTGTGATAGCAGAATTCTTTGTGTTTGTTTTATTGATTATTATGAAGAAATTTGTGTTTTCCCCTTATCCCTTTAGTTATTAGTCCATGAATGAACAGTCGGCCAGGAGCCGAATCGATGGTCGTCACTTCGGTGTTTAAAGACCTATAGATTCAAATGCTCTTCTTTCCTATGCACGGATAATAAGTGAAGGATATATTTCACCCAGTTATTAACCCTTACTTATCATTGCGTTTTTATCTTATGATTAATCTCAATTCTTTGCGCATTCTTCTGAACGATTAGTCTCTACGTTTTTTTTATTTGTCTCTAATCTATCCATCTCTGCATTTCCTTGAATGGTTATCTTTGAATTTCCTTTGAATGATCACCTCTACATTTCCTTGAATGATCAACTTTGCGTTTATTGGGATGTTTAAGCTATATGTTTGAATGATTAATCTTTGAAGGAGTAATATGAAGAAATCGTTTTTCCCATATTCTTTTCACCAAATCATTTTTTCATGAGAATCACTGTGTTTTATGAGTGGGTGTGATAGCATTGATTTGCCTGTGTTTCAATGGAAGGGAATCCCCCTTTTGATTGAATGATAGCTAAATTTTATATTGAATGACAATGAGTTTTTTTATCTCAAATGGCAATGAATTTATATATCGAATGACTGCGATCTTGTATATATTTTTACCCATCATTCAAAAATGTTTTTATTGACATTTTACACAGTATGCATCCACGTTTTGCCTGGAATTTTACACAGTATGCGTCCACGCTTTTATTGGTATTTTACCTAGCATTCAAAAGTGTTTTTATTGGCATTTTACATAGTATGCATCCACATTTTTATTGACATTTTTACCCAGCATTCAAAAACATTTTTATTGGCATTTCACACATTATGCATCCACATTTTCCTTGGCAATTGTACCCAACATTCAACCACATTTTTATTGGAATTTTACACAGTATGAATCCAC
>SNQJ01S0018035.1:29099-43387 GCA_010110895.2 Picea sitchensis | reverse complement strand
GAGGACACTTTCTTGCAAGTGATCCAGATTATTATACAATTCGTTGTTTGATAATGATTATGAGATATTATGGATTGATGATATGTTATTTGGTTGTATTGCATAGACAGGTGCTATTGACTAGGTTATCTTGAGTGTTCCAAAATTTGGACCTCAAGGATGCATAGGCATCGATGAAACCCCTTGGACTCTGGACCGAGTCAGGGAGTGGACTGTTGGGTTGAATATTGTTGATGTGACATATGTACATATGATTTGGTGTTATGATGATTGATTATTATTGTTGACATGATTCGTTGATGGATGGAGACTGATGATAGCTTGTCAACCAGACTCACATGTGGAGTAGAGGGGTGACACATGAAAACCAAAGACTTTGAGGGAGAGGTCTGGGAGAAGCCCTGCCACAGCCTACTAACATTCGTGCCATGTCTCGAACTGTAGGTTAACGATTACCTAGTTCGAGAAGACCCACGATGTCGTGAGAGAAGACTGTGACAGTTGCTCACAATGATTCTAAGGGGCACAAAATAAGGCAAGGGCCTTATTCCTTAGAGGCCCTTAGTCTCCCACAAGATCACCTAGTGGAGTATTGACTCCAGGGGTTTTTTATGTCTACCAATTCATTCAAGAGGCGAGTGGCACCCTTGGAGCATGTAGTGTGTCCTGAAGAGAACGTCACGCAAGGAAAACATAAAGAGGAGAGTGGCACCCTTGGAGCACTTAGTGCATCCTAAAGGGCACATCACCAAATGAAAATGGAAAGAGGCGAGTGGCACCCTTGGAGAACCTAGTTCATCCTGAAGGGCACGTCGGGATTTTAACTGGTAAGTGAATAAACCTAGTTGGCCTTAAAATGAATGATGTGATAATTAAGATCTAAAAACAATTTTCCCTAATAACAATGTTGCCCAACCTAGTGAAATTAAAATCCAGGTCGAAGTAGAACATGTGATCAATAATAATAATAATAAATAAACATGTAATAAGAAGAGGGGTAAGAAATTCAAACTATTTATTAAAGTCAAAATTTTAATGGAGCATTAAATTTTTTAAAAGGAGAAATGGTTGTTTCATCTACACTTGCTAAATTAATTTTTAATTAAAGAATAAAAAGGGTAAATTGTTGTTTTATCTTCACTTACTAAATTGATTTTTAGTTAAAAAGGAAAAAGGGGGAAACTTAAAAGAAATAAGAAACTTAAAGAAAAATGGGTAAACTTAAGAAAAAGGGGAAATGTAAAGAAAAAGTTGAATGTCTAACTTTGTAAGGAATCTTGCCTTTGGAACTTTATAATTATGAACTCAACTAGGAATTAAGTAAGGCGTAGGTCATTTAAGAAGTGTAAGGGAATTTTGGGACACCTAGGAGCGTTTTTAGGAATGCTTTTAGGTGGGTGAGGGAAATAGGGATAATTAATTAATTAATTTCTAGTGCATCTAGGGGATTGGGCGACATGTGTATGGGGGAGGTTTTTCCTAATTAATTAAATGAAAAAGGAATTTAATGAGAATTCGATAAACTAATTACTTGAAATATCTATAAAAATCATGGAGGAGGAGGAGTATGGATCTCATCTTCTTGTGTAACATTACGCTGCTGAATTTTTGTCTTGACTGAACTTCTCTTGTGGGGGTTGGGATACCCAACTCGGGTAACGAGTGGTAGCTCAACCTTGTGAGGTGAGCTGGGTGATAGTAGTTCTTAGGTATTGTGTGTGTGGCCCCTTTGCAGCTTGGGGGGATCAGGGGGAAGAAGAGTACCACTAGCGTTGGTTGGGTGGTATTGGTGAGGTCACATCGATTGGCAAGCAGAAGATAAATGGAGAGTGTGTGGGACAATGACTCGGGGTTTTCCCATTTGGCTATAGTACGCATGTGTATATTTTGAATGGTAGTTTAATATTGTTCCTGTGATTTCAGTATTGTACTTCTATTGTATAAAGATTATGTTGTATTCAATGTTTTATAATCAATAACTTAAAGAAATCCCAACCTTATGCTCGCTGTATTTTGAATTGATTCCCTTGGCAAACCCAAATTCTGATTGCTATGAATTCTCTGTGTTTCTCCCTTACAAAAAAAATTGTGTTTCTCTCTTATCCCTTTAGTTATCAGTCTGTGCATGAGCAGTCGGCCAAGAGACAAATTGATGGTCGTCACTTCAATGTTTAAAGACCTATAGATTCAGATGCCCTGCTTTCCTGTGCACGAATATTAAGTGAAGGATAAATTTCACCCAGTTATCAACCCTTACTTATCTCTGCATTTTTCTCTTATGATTAAACTCAATTCCTTGTGCCTTCTTGATTCGTCTATGATCTATCCATCTTTGCATTTCCTTGAATGATTATCTATGCATTTCCTTTGAATGATCACCTATGAATTTCCTTGAATGATATACTCTATGTTTCTTGGGATGTTTAAGCTATGTGTTTGAATGATTAATCTTTGAAGAAGTAATATGAATAAATCATTTTTTCCATATTCTTTTCACCAAATCGTTTTTGCCAGAGAATCACTGTGTTTTATGACTTGGTGTGACAGCGTTGATTTGTCTGCGTTTGAATGACAGTGAATCCCCATTTTGATTGAAAGACAACTAAATTTTATATTGAATGAAAATGAGTTTTTTTAGCTTTAATGGCAATGAATTTATATATCGAATGATTGTGATCTTGTATATTTTTTACCCAACATTCAGAAACRTTTTTATTGGCATTTTACAYAGTATGCATCCACGTTTTGCCTGGCATTTTACCCAGCATTCAAAAAAGTTTTTATTAGCATTTTACACAGTATGCATCCACGTTTTTATTGTCATTTTAYCCATCATTCAAAAACGTTTTTATTGGCATTTTACACAGTATTCATCCACGTTTTTGTTGACATTTTTACCCATCATTCAAAAACGTTTTTATTTCCATTTTACACAGTATGCATCCACGTTTTTCCTCGAATTTTTACCCAACATTCAATCCCGTTTTTATTAGTTTTTTACATAGTATGCATCCATGTTTTGCTTGGCATTTTACCTAGCATTAAAAAACGTTTTTATTGGCATTTTACACAGTATGCATCCACGTTTAACCTGGCATTTTACCCAGCATTCAAAAACGTTTTTATTGGCATTTTACACAGTATGCATCCATGTTTTTATTGACATTTTACCCAACATTAAAAAATGTTTCTATTGGCATTTTACACAGTATGCATCCATGTTTTTATTGGAATTTTTACCCAACATGCAACCACGTTTTTGTTGGCATTTTACATAGTATGCATCCACGTTTTTCTTGGCACTTTTATCCATCATTCAACCATGAATTTATTGGCATACTACACAAAAATTACACAATACCCACTCAGGAAATTGGGGTCTTGAGTCTATGTGTTTTTGTTGAATGATTAATCTCTACATTTAATTCATCTCTAAGTGTTAGCAAACTCATCTTGCATTTTCTGTTATGAATCATCCATGTGTCCTCCCCCAAAATAAACTCTGCGATCATGCATTTAATTGACAACAAAATCTTATGTTGATGGGCAACATTATCATAGAATTAATGGACAATGATTTAATGGACTTCGTGGGTATTATATATTAGACAATGTGGGTATTGCAAGATTTATCTAATAGACAACGATATATTTACTTTTTGTTGACATCGATGTATCAAAATATAATAACCTTTTTAGAGAGCGATATATCCTTTAGACAAATGATGTATCTAATTGACTATGTCATTTAATGGCAACAAATCCCTTTTTGGTTTCTTAACTAGACATAACCATGTGTTCTTTAAACCAAAAGATGAAGATATTATTATTTAAAGTTAGACATAGATATATTGTTTTAGTTTTGCATTTAAAAGACAACAATTTCTATTTAAAAGACAACAAGTATATTCCTATAAGATAGCGATATAGTTTCAGTTTTAAATAGCGAATTCAAAAAATAGTGAATTCATAGGATTGCAATTCATAAGATAGTGATATAGTTTCAATTTTAAATAGAGATATAAGACAGCGAATTCATATAGTTATAGTTTAAAAGATAGCGAATTCAGTTTTAAAAGATAGCGATATATACTTATCTCATATTTGGAATCAAAGAATAGTTACAATGGACTCTTTGTTTGAATATAATTATTTTAGTGCGTATTTAATAGTTTTTAAATCTCATTGTGTTAACAGTTTAATGGCTCTTATTAACCACTTGCTTCTTCTTAAGAGGTTTTAATAAGTTGCACAATAGTCCTATTATTTTAGCTTAAATCACTCCTTTGTAATAGGGGAAATATCAATGCATAATAGTAATATTATGAGGGTCAGATTATAATAGTTTAGTAGCCTTGGCATCAACTTTATTGGTTCCATTTTAAATGGTAGTTAGATAGGGTGGCACAGTCTAATAATGCGTAGTTTTTTAAATTGTTGATTAGTTTTACATTCGCCTAATAGTTTGAGATTCAATGGCGATATAATATGGTTATTGATGATTTAATTATGAGTAAGGAATTTACCAATTCGATTACATTAACAACCTCTTTTTCATTTAGATCAATGGTTAAAGATGATTAATGCATTGGACGCCTATAATAGTTTTTGCCTTACATTAATATTAATTGTTTTAATTATAAGTAGTGGGAGTATCGCCTTATAGTTTCCCTAAATGTTCTCCCATCAAGGAACTATATAAGGACCTATTGAATTATTGAATGTATTTTTGAAGGGTTGTTGCAATGTTGGATTTTGTGTTGGGACAAAGGGTTGGAATTATTCTGGTTGCGCATGGGTCCTCAGTGTGCCCATCACACTGTGGAAACATGATTTCTTGATATTGGATCATTGTGAACATGGATCAAGAAGCACACACGATAACCCTAATTAGGATCGTGCGCCACCTAATGTGGTTGATGACTATTGTTTTTATTGTGGTACTTGTTTTGAAATTTTTTTGTTTGTCTCTCGCTCGACAGGAAGGTTCTAGTTATTGGTTGTCAAAGAATATGTGTCAGGTTGTTGATGTTGTCCCTTAGCTTGTAGGCATTGTCTTGATTGTGTTGGAAAGGTAGCCAATTTTATTTGCCTATTGATTACCGCATGTTTCATCCAGTTGCATGATGTGCTATTATGTTGGGTCGTTGTTGTCTATTTCCTGAAGGCGTAAGTTTTTTTCATTGTCAGGTTGTGTTGATTAATTATGGGCATTGATTGCCTTCCTTATTAAAATAAAAAAACAAAATAAAAATTCACTTGCTTGCATCGCATGTGGTCGTAACGATGGGGGTCGTTACATATGGTATCGGAGTAGATTCAACCCTACGACTGTGGATTTCCAGGATTTCCACTATAGTATAACCTTAAGTATTAACCTAGTGCTAATTAAAAATTTTAACGTCTCCATGCGATGATATTGATTAGAGGATTCCATAGAGGCTCGAAGCATGGTGTCGTGGAAGGAGGTGAAATGCCTCCAGAAGTGCCCACGCCCTCAAAGTGTAACCCCCAAGGGGGAGGAACAAGTATGTGGGTAGGATTCGATTGATGTAAGGGATGATGATGATATGATAAGGTCCTTCTAGGGAATGTCAGAGGCCTTGATTCACCATTTGTACTGAGACGAGGCCAGGGTGCCTGTACCCATGAGGGTCCACAACGTGCCTCAACCAGTACCGTTATCTTTCACCGAGAACTCGAGAGGGATAAGTTCTCAAATCCACGAGTGTTGTGAATGACCCATCCATAGAGGTATGGATGGAGAGAAAGGCGACGTACTTATACTTCGGGTACCAATAGTAATGGACCGAAGAAAGGGTGTTGGACATGTGGGGAGACACATTTCTAGTGCGACTTCCCCAGTGAAGAGGACTAGAGAATATGGATCATCCGGATCCACTACCGTGGGAGATTTGGGCAAGGCCCATCAGATTCATGGAGTGGTGAATAACTGCCAGAAAAAACACCAGTCGACTATGCTCGAGACTTCATGTACTTTCGCTGACTAGACCCTTAGTGTTTTGATAGATCCTAGTGCTATAAAGAGTTTCATTTTGGGGGAAAATCTAAAGAGAATTAAGGTAAAGGCAGTTGAATAGGATGAGTTTAGCTTTGTAGAAATGGCTTCGGGAGCCAAACAAAAGGTTGGTGGGAATGTTATGGGCTGTAGCCTTAACCTAGGATATTTTTTCACTAGGTTCAACCTGTAATTCATGATCTTAGGATCTTATGACGTCGTGATCGGTATGGACTAGTTGGAATCGCATGAGGTGATACTCAACTGTAAGACAAAATGGTTAATCTTGGTCAATGATGAGGGATAGAGACGCATGATTGTAGGTCGGATCCATGGAGTTTTCCTGAGGTTCATATCTTCCTTACTGCTACGGAAGAGCTTGTTCAAGGGATGTAAGTTTTATGTGATCTTTGCGTTAAACGAGAAGGGACTAGAGGAAGGTCTAGGACACCTTCAAGTGGTGAGAGAGTTTGCGGACGTCTTTCCTAAGGAGTTACCTCGGATTCCTCCAGAGAGGGAATTGGAATTTATCATAGACCTAAAATCAGGGGCTAAACCAATAGAAAGAATGCCTTATCAGATGTCGACCCCAGAGTTACAAGAGTTGAGAATGCAACTTAAGGATTTGTTGGACCTAGGACTTATACATCCAAGTGTGTCACCATGGGGTGCACCTATTATATTCATACAAAAGAAGGATGGGTCATGGAGACTCTGCATTGACTATAGTCAATTGAACAAATCATCGATCAAGAATCAGTATCYGTTGCCAAGGATTGATGATCTGTTTGATCAAATGAAGGGCGTGACAGTGTTTTCAAAGATCAACTTGAGATAAAGGTATCACTAGTTATAGATCAAGGAGGATGGCATCCCTAAGAATTCCTTCAAGATGACTTTTGGACATTATGAGTTTACTGTTTTACCATTTGGACTAACGAATGCCCCCGGGGTATTTCTGAGTTTGATTAACGGGGTGTTCCACGAATACTTGGACAAGTTCATCCAAGTATTCATTGACAATATTTGATTTACTCTTGGATGTTGGAGGAACATGAAGAGAACTTGCGCTTGGTACTATAGTGACTGCAAGAGAACAAATTGTATGAGAAATTGTCTAAATGCTTGTTCTATCAATCAAATATTCACTACTTAGGACATGTCATCTATAATGAAGGTATCATTGTGGATTCAACAAAGGTTGAGGATATTATGGCATGGCCTGTGCCAACGAATGTCCCAGAAGTGCGTAGCTTCATGGGTTTAGAATGATACTATCCATGGTTCATCGAGGGTTTTTTGAAGATAACAAATCCGATTATGAAATTGCAGAAGAAGAACAAGAAGTTTCATTATACTGAGAAATGCATGGAAGAATTTTGGAGGCTCAAGGAGCTATTGAAAACAACAACAACACTGAAGGTCCCTGACATGGACACAAACTTCTTGGTATGCATTGATGCATCCAAAGAAGGCTTTGGTGGAGTCTTGATGCAAGAGGATCGAGTGACCACTTCCATCTCTAGAAAGTTGAGAAGGCATGAGGATAACTATGCGACATACGATTTGGATTTGTTAGCCATTATATATTCCTTGAGAGTTTAGAGACACTACCTTATTGGAAAAAAAATTGAACTAAAAACATACCATTGTAGTCTATAACAAATCTTTATGAAAAGAGACTTGAACATGTGACAATGACATTTGTAGAAATTTCTTAGCGAGTACGAATTCGAGATTACTTACATAAAGGGAATAATGAACAAAGTGACAGATGCGTTGAGTTGGAGACCACACATATTTTATGTGATTCCTTTTCAGACGAATCTACGTGAAACGATTCTAACCTTACAACGCGATGATGACTGGTACAAAGAGGTTAAGGATTTTATTGGAAAAAACACAATGATGGTGCCAAAATTTGAAGGATTGACCATGGAGAACAACATATTATTCTTCAAGAAGGGATGAAGGCAGACATAGTCAACTATATGGCAAGATGTATAGAATGTCAGTAGGTGAAGGTTGAACATAGACATTTGGTAGGATTAATACAACCACAAGTTATTCCGGAATCAAAATGAGAGGTCAATTCGATGGATTTGATTGTGCTATCCGACATTCTGACGAAGATTCCTCATTTTATTCATGTGCGTACGACATATTAGGCACCTGACATAGCTATAGATTTCATCAGCAATATTGTGAGGCTCCATGGCATGCGTAAGAGGATTATATCCAATAGAGGATCAATGTTTACATGACTATTTTGGACTAGTTTTAAAGAGGCCTTGGGAACCCAACTTAACTTTAGTACCGCATATTACCCAAAGATAGAAGGGAAGAAAAAATAAACAAACCAAATCCTAGAGGACATATTGTGTATGTATGTTATGGACCAACAGAAGCATTGGGAAGAGTTCTTGACACTGGTAGAATTTGCGTATAATGACAGTTATCAAAGAACCATTAAGATGGAGCCTTTCGAGTTTCTTTATGGGCGACCGTGTCAGACACCTTGAGTTGGGATCATCTTGAGAATAGGGTCCTGGTGGGACTGGAAGTGATCCAAGAAATGGAAGATAAAATGCACACTATAAGACAAAGGATCAAGAAAGCGCATGATTGATAGAAGAGTTATGCTGATGTGCATCATGTCGACTGTAGTTACAATGTTGGCAATCGAGTATTCTTGCAGGTGAAACCGCATAATAGTTTGATCAAGTTTGGAAAGGGTTCTAAACTATATCCTAGGTTCATGGGATCCTGCGAGATTGTGGAAAAGAGGGGGTCGTGGCCTATTGAATAGCCTTGCCTGATCCTTGAGTTGTATGCACGATGTCTTTCACATCTCTGTTTGAGACATTATGTTAGTGATCCTACACATGATTTTACTTGAGTACCTTCCATGTATCATATGACGGTGCGCTCACAGCTGAGCCAATCTGCACCCTCTACCATCGCATTCGACAACTACGATGTCGAACAATATATCAGGTGAAAGTCCAATGGGACCACTATAGTCCACACTCAACAACATGAGAGGACGCATATAATATGCATCAACAATTTCCATTTTTGTTTGATAGGTAGACTTATGATACTATGATACACTTTATTTAGACACTTATATACTGTGAAACTTCAAGACGAAGTTTAGACCAAGAGGGTGTATGTAACATCCTTCTCTTGCGTGCACTGAGAAAACTTATTCTTTGAGGACACTTGCTTGCAAGTGATCCAGATTATTATAATATTGGTTGTTTGATTATGATTATGAGATATTATGGATTGATGATATGTTATTTGGTTGTATTACATAGACAGGTGCTATTGACTAGGTTTTGTTGAGTGTGAAAAACTTTGGACCTCGAGGATGTAGAGGCATTGATGAAACCCCTTGGACTCTAGACCGAGTCAGGGAGTGGACTGTTGGGTTGAATATTGTTGATGTGACATATGTACATATATTAGATGTTATGATGACTGATTATTATTACTGACATGATTTGTTGATGGATGCAGGCTAACGATAGCTTGTTGACCAGACTCACATGTGGAGTAGAAGGGTCATGCACTTCAACCAGAGACTTTGAGGGAGAGGTGTGGGAGTAGCTATGCCACAACCTACTAGCACTCTCGCCATGGCTCAAACTGTAGGTTAACGATTGCCTAGTTCGAGAAGACCCACGATATCATGAGGGAAGACTATGACAGTCACTCACGATGATTCTAAAGGTCATGCAATAAGGAAGGGGCCTTATTTCTTAGAGGCCCTTAGTCTCCCACAAGATCACCTAGAGGAGTATTGAATCTAGGGGTTTTTTATGTATACCAAGTCAGTCAAGAGGCAAGTGGCACCCTTGGAGCACATAATGTGTCCTGAAGGGCACATCGCGCAAGGAAAACAGAAAGAGGCGAGTGGCACCCTTGGATCACATAGTGCATCTCTAAGGGCACGTTGCACAAGGAAAACAGAAAGAGGCGAGTGGCACCCTTGGAGAACCTAATGCGTCCTGAAGGGAACATCGTGATTTTAAATGGTAAGTGAATAAACCTAGTCAACCTTAAAATGAATGATGCGATAATTAATATTTAAAAACAATTTTCCCTAATAAAAATGTCGCCGAGCCTAGTGAAATTAAATCTAGGTCTAAGTAAAATATGTGGTCAATAATAATAATAATAATAATAATAAATAAACATGTAACAAGAAGGGGTAAGAAATTCAAATTATTTATTAAATTCAGAATTTTAATGGAGGTTTAAAATTTTAAAAAGGGGAAATGGTTGTTTTTATCTATTTTTGCTAATTTAATTTTTGTAAAAAAAACAAAAGGGAGAAGAGGGTAAATGGTTCTTTCATATACACTTGCTAAATTAATTTTTAATTAAACAAGAAAAAGGGTAAATGGTTCATTTATCTTCCCTTGGTAAATTGATTTTTAGTTAAAAAGGAAAAAGAGGGAAACTTAAAAGAAATAGGAAACTTAAAGAAAAAGAGGGAAACATAAGAAAATGGGGAAATGTAAAGAAAATGTTGAATTTCTAACTAAGCAAGGAATATTACCTTTGGAACTTTCCAATTATGAACTCAAATAGGAATTAAGTAAGGCATAAGTCATTTAAGAAGTGTAAGGGAATTTTGGGACTTCTAGGAGTGTTTTTAGAAAAAAAATTAGGTGGGTGAGGGAAATAGGGATAATTAATTAATTAATAAAATTAATTTCTAGTGCATCTAAGGGATTGGGAGACATGTGTACGGGGGAGGTTTTTCCTAATTAATTAAATGAAGAAGGAATTTAATGAGAATTTGGGAAACTAATTACTTGAAAAAACTATAAAAAGGATGGAGGAGGAGGAGTATGGATTTTATATTCTTGTGGAACGTTATGCTTCTGAATTTTTGTATTGACTGAACTTCTCTTGTGGGAGTTGGGATACCCAGCTCGAGTAACAAGTGGTAGCTTGACCTTGCAAGGGGAGCTGGGTGCCAACAGTTCTCTAGTATTGTGTGTGTGGCCCCTTTGTAGCTCAGGGGGATTAGAGGGAAGAAGAGTACCCCTAGCGTTGGATGGGAGGTATCGGTGAGGTCACATCGGTTGGAAAGCGAGAGATGAACAGAGAGCGCGTGGGACAATGAATTAGAGATTTCACATTTTTCTACGGTACGCATGTGTATATTTTGAATGGTAGTTTAATATTGTTTCTGCGCTTTCAGTACTCTACTTCTATTGTGTAAATATTATGTTTTATTTTGCGTTTTATAATCAAGAACTTAAAGTCATCCCAGCCTTATGCTCGATGTATTTTGAATTAATTCCCTTGGCGAACCCAAACTCTGATTGCTATGACTTCTTTGTGTTTGTTTTATTGATTATTACGAAGAAATTTGTGTTTTTCCCTTATTCGTTTAGTTATTAGTCTGTGCCTGAGCAGTCGGCAAGGAGCCGAATCGACGATCACCACTTTGGTGTTTAAAGACCTATAGATTCAAATGCCCTTCTTTCCTATGCACGAATAATAAGTGAAGGATAAATTTTTCTTAGTTATCAACCCTTACTTATCTCTACGTTTTTATCTTATGATTAATCTCAATTGTGCCTTCTTGTGATCGATTAGTCTCTGCATTTTTTTGATTCGTATCTAATCTATCCATCTCTACATTTCCTTGAATGATTATCTCTACATTTCCTTTGAATGATCACCTCTACATTTCCTTGAATGATCAACTGTGTTTCTTGGGATGTTTAAGCTATGCCTTTAAATGATTAATCTTTGAAGGAGTAATATGAAGAAATCATTTTTATGAGATTCTTTTCACCAAATTGTTTTTTCCAGAGCATGAATGGGTGTGACAACGTTGATTTAATTGTGTTTGAATGGAAACAAATCCCCCTTTTGATTGAATGACAATTTTTTTTTATATTGAATGACAATGAGTTTTTTTAGCTTGAATGGAAGTGAATTTATATATCAAATGACTGCGATCTTGTATATATTTTTACCAAGCATTCAAAAACATTTTTATTGGAATTTTACAAAGTATGCATCCATGTTTTGCCTCGCACTTTACCCATCATTATAAAACATTTTTATTAGCATTTTACACAGTATGCATCCACGTTTTTGTTGGCATTTTATCCATCATTCAAAAACGTTTTTATTGGCATTTTATACAGTATGCATCCATGTTTTTATTGGCATTTTTACCCAACATTCAAAAACGTTTTTATTGGCATTTTACATAGTATGCATCCATGATTTTCCGGGCATTTTTACCCAACATTCAACCATGTTTTTATTGGCATTTTACACAGTATGGATCCACGCTTGTCTTGGAATTTTACCCAACATTCAAAAACGTTTTTATTGGCATTTTACACAGTATGCATCCACGTTTCGACTCACATTTTACCCAGCATTCAAAAACGTTTTTATTGGCAATTTACGTAGTATGCATCTATGTTTTTATTGTCATTTTACCCAACATTCAAAAATGTTTCTATTAGCATTTTAGACAGTATGCATCCACGTTTTTCTTGACATTTTTACCCAACATTCAACCACTAATTTATTGGCATACTACACAAACATTACACAGTACCCATTCAACGAATTGGAGGCTTGAGTCTCTTCGTTTTTGTTGAATGACTAATCTCTACATTTAATTCATCTCTGCGTGTAAGCAAACTCATCTTACATTTTCTGTTATGAATCATCCATGTGTCCTCCCGAGAAATAAAACTCTGTGATCATGCATTTAATTGACAACAAAATCTTATGTTGATGGACAACAATTTAACGAATTGCATGGGTATTATATATTAGATAGTGTGGGTATTGCAACATTTATCTAACAGACAATAATATATTTACTTCTTGTTGACAACGATATATCAAAATACAATAACCATTTTAGACAACGATATATCCTTTAGAAAAGCGATGTATCTAATTGACTGCGCCTTTTAATGGCAGGGAATCCCTTTTTGGTTGCTTAACTAGTCATAACCGTGCATTCTTTAAACTGACAGATGTAAATATTATTATTTAAAGTTAGACAGAGATATATGGTTTCAGTTTTACATTTAAAAGACAACAGGTATATTCCTATAAGATAGCGATATAGATTAAGTTTTAAATAGCGAATTTAGAAAATAGTGAATTTATGGGATTGCAATTCATAAAATAGCGATATAGTTTCAGTTTTAAATAGTGATATAAGACAATGAATTCATATAGTGACAATTTTAAAAGATAGTGAATTTAGCTTTAAAAGATAGCGATATATACTTATCTCATATTTAGAATCAGAGAATAGCTACAATGAACTCTTTGTTTGAATATAATTATTTTAATGTGTATTTAATAGTTTTTAAATCGCATTGTGTTAACTATTTAATGGTTCCTATTCATCGCTTGCTTCTTATTAACAGGTTTTAATAAGTTGCAAAGTAGTATTGTTGCTTTAGCTTAAATTGCTCCTTTGTAATAGGGGAAATATCAATGCATAACAGTAATATTATGAGGATTAGATTATAATAGTTAAGTAGCCTTGGCAACAACTTTATTGGTTCTATTTTAAATGGTAGTTAGATAGGGTGGCACAGTCTAATAATGCGTAGTTATTTTAATTGTTGATTAGTTTTACATTCACCTAATAGTTTCAGTTTCAATGGTGATATAATCTCGTTATTGATAATTTAATTATGAGTAAGTAATTTACCCCTTAGATTAGATTAACAAATTATTTTGCATTTAGATCAATGGTTAAATATGTTTAATACGTTGAACGCCTATAATATTTTTTTCCTTACGTTAATCTTAATTGTTTTGATTATAAGTACTAGGATTATCGCCTTATAGCATCCCTAAATGTGCTCCCATGAAGGAACTAGATAAGGACCTATTGAATTATTGAATGTATTTTTGAAGGGTTGTTGCAATGTTGGATTTTGTGTTGGGACGAAGGGTTGGAAATATTCTGGTTGCGCATGGATCCCCAATGCACCCATTGCACTGTGGCAACATGATTTCTTGAGATTGAATCATTGCGGACATGGATCAAGAAGTGCACACGATAACCCGACTTAGGATTGTGCACCACCTGATGTGGTTGATAACTATTGTTTTTATGGTGGTACTTGTTTTGTAACTTTTGTGTTTGTCTCTCACTCACCGGGAAGGCTCTAGTTACTGGTCATTGAAGAAGATGTGTTAGGTTTTTTATGTTGTCCTTTAGATTGTATGCGTTGTCTTGATTGTG
>SNQJ01S0018034.1:106687-120731 GCA_010110895.2 Picea sitchensis | reverse complement strand
CAACCAAGCTAATAATTCCAAGCCAACCAAAAGCTAACAAGATCAAGAACCAACAAAGCTAACCCAAGCTCAAGCTAACAAAAGCTAACTTTCTCCATGAGAACTCCTCTCCTTTTATAAGTTGAAGAAGATAAGGTGAGGAGTTTAGGATGATCCCACTAAATCATGAAAGAGAGTAAGATCCAAACCATTCGGATGCCACCTCACCATAGAAGCTTCTCATTCTAGAAGATTCGAGAAAACGCTCATTTTTCCCATGTGCTAGAATTCTCGCACCCTAGCTATAGATCAACCTGCGAACACCTCGCACCCTGGCTATAGTGAAACCTGCGAGAATGGGTCATTCTTGCACCCTACCTATATAGCAACCTGCGAACTTCCCTTTTTATAAGGTTTTTACATAGGAAAAATAAATTTCTTTTCTCAAGAGAAGTTCTTCTCCCTTCTCTCTTTAGGAACTCAGGCCACTGACCCCTCTAAAGGAAACCGATAGGTTTACATCATTAACGATCATAGGGATGACAAAAATAATGTGTAACATTTGTACTACAACTTTGATTTCAATTTTGATGTCAATTTAGAGAGATTTCTTATAATATAACAACACATGAGTTCTTCATCTGTGGGATGAAATTTAAATCATGGAGAAAACACTGGAGAAGAGGTTCCAAACTTATTTCCTAAAGATCAACTCAACTCTAGAATCAAAGTAACTTCAAATTAGTTTTTTATTGTAAGTTTACTTTTGTTTGTTCTATAAACAAGTGCATTTTAGGTAGAATCTGACACTCTTTTTTGTTGAGTTTGAATTTTGAGTTCGCATCTAATTGTTAAAGGGTGGAGTTGCAAGAAACCCTGTGAGGTGTGAGATATGGCTCAAGTTAAGGAACTAATAGAGATTTTGAACACTCTAATCCTCTCTTCTGTGGAAAATATAGTCACACTTGAAAAAACTACTTTTCAATATGTTGTAACTTTCTTGCAAGTTTCACAAGAGAAAGCAACATTACTTCAAACTCAGAATCAACTTATTCATTATGCACTTAAGCTAAAGAATATTCGAAAACATTCTGAGCTATTCCTTGTTCAGAACCCTATTTTCAAAGATGATGAATATGTAATGCTAATCTAGATCAACATCTAACATAGTAGAGACTTAGTGAGAAAACTTCATATTCAAGTAGAGAGAAATACCAACTTCTTCTTTCCAAGCGAGTCATCAAACCTTGGGAAGAAATCACAAATAACAACCATAGAATAGGTATCGGATATGAAAAGGATGTCACCTTTCATAACCCGGATTACACCAGACCAATACAGTTCCAGAGTGCTATATCTCTACAAAATGGTTCACATTCACCTACCCAGAAAAATTTTAGGGGGGCCCATGCGCTAATTTTCTATGCTTTTTCCAAAAAACAATATTTGCCAATTTCCATTTTTTCTAAAAGTGATCCACCCAAATTCTATAAAGTAAAATTATTTTACCTTAAAAATAGCCCAAATTTTATATAAACTATATAAAATTCTTAGAATTTTTTTTTTTTAAAGAAATATGGCCAAACATTTTATACTTTGCATATTACGAACTTGTAATATTCACCAAAGTTTCTATATTTTAAGATAAATTTCCATCCTTAAAATTATCCCTGTCACCTTCTCTAGTTCAACAACAGATTTCGATATGCCAACATATTCAACGAGTTGGCCATATTGAAGATCAATGTTTCGATCTTCATCCTTGCGAGCATTGTGTAAAACACAATCATCCTTCAGATATGTGTTTTAAATGCAAGACAACTACAAGAGTAAACAACCACTAAGGGTGGATGGCTTCTTGGCGATGGTCATCAATATTTAGGAAGATATGTCTGTCATACCAATGAATCTGGTCTCAAATATTAATAGATCTTGCAATGGAAAGATTTTCATCTTCTCACCTTGTCCCTGACAGGGGGGAACAACATCAGGGATTGACATTCAGACTTCAAGTTTCAAAATATCATCAATCGAGTAGTAACAAGAGAGTGTGACAAACAAGTGTGATTGTTTTTTGGTTTTCCTTAAACCACCACTTAGTACAATAATTTCATCTTATGTTATACAACAATTTACGATCATCTTTAAATGAACATTCAAGAGCACTTCCCATTAGCAGAAGACATTAGCTTCAACTTCTAGCTAACTTAGGAAATGTTCTAAGCACCATTGAGCCTGTATCAAGGTTCCATAGTTTGTGGTTATCCTTAAATCACCATATTGGTTTGTGGTATTCCTTAAACCACCATCTTCATTCGATTTGTGGTCATACCAAAACCACCAAATTCAGAGAGCACATTCAAACATCAACAACTGCACGCTTCCATATTTCAGCTACCCACTTTCATATTTCAACTTTGACCTTGGAATCACATATACCCCTTCAAATTAAGGGGGGGAATGTTGGAAACGTAATCCGTTAGGATTACAAAACTCATGGAAGATGAACAGTCAAGTTCATGTAATGATCATAGGGAGTCCAAGAGATCTTGGAAGTTTAATCCAAAGGTCACATCAATGTATGTATCAATGCATCATATCATTTAGTAAATGTGCTTCATGCCTTATCCTATTTTGTGTCTCTAACACTTATTTATCATTTACCTATATGATTTTTGGATAAATTATTTCATGGAATTTAATTACATAATTCTTTCTAAGCTCATGCTATAGGGAATTTTGTGTAGGCTCAAGTGCTCTTTCTTGTGGATACAAGTATGAGGAATACAAAAATCAATTCCAATGTATATGGGAACTGATGGTCATGCTATACCAATCACATTTCCTTTTTTGGTACTCAAAATAATATTCTGATAAGTGAAAAGACAATTGAAATCAATGAAATAGACACTAAAACCAATGCGCATACATTAAATAGATTTATTCCAATGTATATGATCCGTTTCCTCACTATGGAAGTAAATGAGAGGACATGACCAAGTAATTGAATAGATCAATGTAAAGTAAGAGTAATTTTCTAATGTATCTATTCTTATTTATTTATTTATTTTCCAAAACATATCTTCATTTTACAGATAATAAGAAGTAACAATCATTAGATATGGAAGCATAATGATATTTAAATTTTCATGGATATTCCATTAAACAATTCAACGCAGTAGATATAATAAAATATTGAAATATTTACTATGAAAGTTAATTTCCTTTAGATATCAAATTCTTTAATTACTGGTTTTCTACTTAAAATGTATGAAATATATGAAATGCACAAAACATAGAGAACATAAATAAATACTCACACACCATCCAAAAATAAAAATAGGATATAACACGTTAAACCCAATATGGCAGAAAACCCAACTAGAAGGTGAGGCCACTCTGCTCTCTTTTCTTCAAATGAAAATACAAAGAAAGAGGCACTCTCTATGGATTTTCCTTTGAAACTATGGCATGCATGGCTTCTACAAAATCTCTCATCCTTTGTTATTCTCTCAAAATACCACTCTTAGGTGCTCTACACAACTATAATGGAACAAATACAATGCTAATTAATGAAATCCCTTCTCCTCCTAGCATCCTGGTATTTAACATTTCCCAATAGCCATCTTCCATCTTCCATCCTGTAATTCAATATATTCAATACACACTTTGATAGTGTGAATTTCCAACAGACAATGAATTCTCTTTTCTTGATCATTCAATTTCCCTTTTCTTTCCTCTATGCAAGTATTAAAATATTCTCAATAAGGCACTAATGATCCCTTAATCAAGGTAACAAAACCCTTTTCCATATAATTTTTTTTCTCAAATTATAAAAAATATGATAGTTGAAGAAACACTCTTTCAGCTCACCAAGACCCTATCTACTATGTTGGTCATATTGAAATAGTCAATAACAAAACTTATACAATATATTTAATAATGATCAATCAAAAACGCATTTTAGTCAAATATTTGATGCATGCAAAACCCTCTTTAAATGCTCTTTCTTTATGCATGCAACCATAACAATTATGATTTTATCTTGTTAGATTGGAGGAGGATTACACTTAGCTCAATTTTTATATTATAAGTATTATAGGTCAAAAATCTCAAGTTTTAATGATGTAAATTTCAACCACGAGGTCTTCACTCAGTGAACCTGTGGCATAACACCTATGTTCATGGGATATTAAAGAATACCCCTAATTTCACTACATATTGATAAATACCTCCAAAAATGTTTTTGTTTCCCCCCCTACAAATACATATTTCCAATAAAAGAAACCCTTATTTTTACTAGATACCCCTTTTTATACCACTCAATACCTATAAACCCATTGATACTCACACCCCCCTATATCTACAATATGTTGAATCTATTTTTCACAATTTAAAAACCCACTTTATGAATGAACGTGATAAGATATTGGTCAACAAGATGAATCTCCCGTGATTTCAACCTATTATCTAGGAATCAAGATGAACTCTCTAAAATTTAAATAGATATAACAAAATCACCCAAAATATGTATCTTAAACACATTTTATATAATTCTACGAACATTATAAATCGTATCTCATTGTTGACTCCTAAAGCAAAAGAAAATATCCAAAAAATACAAGAAATTTTCCTCGGAAAAATCAAATTTACAAGTATAGGACATAGTTGTGGTTTTATTGAGTACACATGGCGATCATACAGATGTGAATGCAAGATTTGTATGGGTAAATATTGGTAAGTTACATCTATGGATTCTAAAATGCATGATTACCTATGTTCGTACGCAAAAATAATTCACAATTTCCTTTCTAGAATTTTTTTTATGCAATCATTCACTATGGGTTTTTCTATAAGGGTTAGGTTGGTCCTGAAGTTTACTATAGGGGTTCTAATCAACAAATTTAACTCTTAAAACATAATATAGTTCCCTTGGAAATTTTCATAAATTTCAAACCCCATTCAACGTTTTTCAATATTTTCACAAATTAAAATATAGAAGGATGTAGAATATCCTCTCTTGATGATTCTTGATTTCCAAGCTTACTCCAAGTATAAATTCCAATTATCCCTACCAAATGTATAATTTTGTTACCAGTTGAGTACCCTACCAAGTCCCAAATGGGCACCCTTATTCCTTTGGGAACCCCAAGTTTCAATAGGTTATATGAGAAGAGTAAAAAAACTAGAATTTAGATAGTATATCTCCTCTAGAGAATATAAGGTCCCCACCTCCTAAGTAAACACTCAATATTGAGGCCGAACTAAATACTAGTTGATCATGATTATTTTTAGCATTATGACATCCATCTAGTATTGGGGTGCAAAAGGGAAATTTCTCAACCTCATTCCTCCTTTCATATATGTCCCTTGAGGTTTGTGACATTTGTCCAACTCATAAAAATTACTAATTATTTAAATTATTTAAAATGAAAAATAGATATTACTCATCACATTCCAACCTCTTATCATTTTTTTTACTCTTAGATGTTCCCTAGATCCCTTTTCTTTTCCTTCAATGAGTGGGTGTGCATGAAATTACTATTTTATATTTTAAAAAACTTAATTTTATTTCCATTTAAATCACCCTTTTATATATTCATTTCCATTTCCAATTATAAAATAAGTTATATTTCCCTTTCTAACAAACATGTGCATAAGTTTATATTATCAATCAAAGCACTCATTCAATTTTCCAAGATAAAATAAAATGCATATGGAAAATAACCTTTCTCCAAAGTATTCATATACATAAATTGATTCAAAGTCGATATGAAGGGTGATATTAATATATCTAAGAGCCTTCAAGTATTTGGCACCAAGAGATAGAAACAAAATCTACAACTCATCAAGTACCCTGCAACAAGAGATAAAGATAACATCTACAATTATTCATGTGCATGATACAAAGGGTGGCATGGGCCTAGATGCCCTTTAAGTACTACCTAATGGTATGTACCAAAGGGTAACATATTCCCACATTCCCTTAAAGTATCATATTTAAATGATGGGGGATGGTTCCATGGTTGGGACATAACTAAACAAACTCATTCACCATTAGTGAGAGAGTAATGGTCACTGAAGAATAAGAATTGGCATCTTATCGTGTGCCCCTCATAAGGACCTTGTAAGTGACGAAATTTGCAGCCTAGCCTTATGGAAACATGTAACCTCTAAGAAAAAACATTTAAACCTATGTTTTTCAATCCCTTACATGATAAGGATGCAAGTATGTAGGAATGGGCAACCTAGAACTCGTCTCCTTGATGGTACTCATGCCACATATGGTCATACGACTCTTTTTCCATTTCTAAGATTATTTAAAAAATGTTTTCCTATCTCTCCATACATCTAGAGACAACATATCAAATAACGTTGTCGAATGATCATTAATAAGCAATGATAAATTTCATATACATGCCAATCATTGTCAAATGATCATGAATAAAAAATGAGAAATTTCATATTCATTTCATTAGATAAATCAACCCCATCCTATGTCCATGTTCATTCAATCCAAATTCCATATGCACATGTGGTTCTTCTTGTCACACTCAACAAACCACTAGTTTAATCTTATAACATAACATTTTCATCATGTATCCACATGTTCATTTTCAACATTTCATAGCATCACTAGAATATCAAAGAATAAACCATAACTGATATATGTCCACATCAAGCAATAATCACATAAAAATACATCAACGGTCTAGATTAAATCATCCATAAATTTATTTGTCGACCAACTAGGTCATTCTTGTAATCAACAGGCCCTCAAATAATAACATCATAATAGTTATTAATCCCAGAGAAAAAGAGGGCACTACATTGATGGCATGGAAAACATTGAAACCCTTTTTATAAAAGAAGAAGATTTTTTATAGGAGAAATAGATATTGGATTGAGTAGCTCACAAATAAGAAAGATGAGGACATTTAAGGATACCAAGAAGAAATATTAAAAATTGGAGGGTCTCTCTTCATCCCTCATATCTGCAATCTCTTCAATTTAGTAGTCAAACAGAGATTCCCTAAACATTTTAATTAAAGCCTCATTATCGCTATTTTTAAAAGTGGGGATAAAACAATCGCTCTAATTATAGGACCATAATTATTATGCCCCTTTTACCTAGTATTTATAGAATTATTTTGGAAAATAAGATCAACATATGGCTAGAAATCCATAGAAAATGAGATAAAGTTCGAGCCAGATTTTAGAGTTACAATTCAATTGTGGAAGACATTGTTACACTTAATATCATTATGGAGGAGTGAAACATTAGTAAAAATAATCTCTTTTTTTGTTTCATTGATTGTATAAAATATTTGGACACCATGCCCGAAGCCAACCTTTGGAATAGATTAGAAGAGCTAAAAGTTCCATTCAAGTTGTGAGCTATTGTAATAAGTTTGTATGAGAATGGTATTGCCAAGTTTAGGAACACTAAGCATTGGTTAAAATAAATTCATAGCAATATAGGAATTAAGCAATGTTTTCCCCTACCCCATACCCTTTTTAGCGTATACATCAACAAGTTAAAGGGTTGTTTGGAGAAAGCAGATTGTGTTAGCCCGATCTTAGTTGGTATAATTGGCATAAGACCCCTAGGAATACTCATGAGAAAGTATAAATACACAAGTATCATTATACTAAAGGTGTGTTGGATTTCATTCTCTTGTATAAAGGATGACGTTTGGAGTGATTCCTTCCATAAGGAGTATTTGATGGTGTTACCCTAGCTTAAGGGCTCTTCCTTGTATTCTTGTGTTGTTCATGGTGAATGCTTTGGTATATTTGAAGTTTAAGGGTTTATTTTTTAATTTTAATGGTTTATTCTCTCTTATATCTATAAGGGCTTACTAAAAGTGGTATCAAATCTCTTTATTGAGCACAAAGTGGGTGAGTTTTCATGGCATAATGTTTTCTTTTTTCTTTTCTGAAGTTTTTTGATGGACAAAAAAAAGTATGCAAAAATTTAGATTGATTTATGAAAATTTATATGTAAAATTTGAAGAACCAGCCATAGATATAAATTCCTCTTGAAAAAATATCCAATTGAAAAAAAAAAACATCCAAAATGAAGCATGGGAAGTGGAGATATTGTTGTTTCAAAATCAACATTTTTTAGGATATTTCCAATGACGACCACAAATTTCATAGATTGGAGATATTTCGACATAGTGCACAAATTTTAGTCAAACCAATGCCATTAGATCTAGAGAAGTTGTGGAATTTCATAATTCGGTTCATAATAGCCAATTTGAGAAGTATAATAGAAGTTATGATCATTTTACATTTTTGGCCTCAAACCTTAACTACATAAAGTAGCTTGATTTCAAAGTAAGTGATTCTCTTTGAAACTATAGTTCTATTTTTGGGTTTTCAAGCAAGATATATTTATAGGAAAATATGATGGCCATAGTATTGAAGAATACATGAAAAATAGGAAGTCATTAGGGGGGAAGATGAGGACATTATGAGCATTTCTGAATTTAAAAGGTGATGTAGAAACTTGGTGGAATTTTCTTAGCTATGACAAGAAGAAGGAACTTTTTTATAAATAATATGAAAAACTAATTTTAGATAGGTGGTCTCATGTTGTGAAGAAGGATAAAAAGAGCACTAGGGATTTACTTTCATGTGACAACTTCATCTTATAGGCTCATGGATGTATTCAATAACAGAAGGTCATTTTTTCTATTAAACCTAGTTTCAAATATAATTAACTTAGCTAAAATACCACAAGTTTCCACAAAGACTATTCAAAGCACACAAATTGAGGGTTAAAATTTTCAAAATTTTAAAGATTTGACGATTACCATGGATAAATGTGTGTTGCCTTCAAATTTCCATGCTATAGATATGTTTGATGTAGACATTATTCTTGGATATCATTTGATGGACTCGAGTGGTAAAATCAATATGAATGCACAAAAGAAGTTTTTGAATCTTTGGTACAAGAAAAACAAAATTACATTACGAGATATTTCTCTTACTAAGAAAGAAGGGCCTAAGAAGGTACATGAAGAAGTAATTATAGAGAAATTAATTGCAATAACTAATGACACATTAGATAAAAAGTTTGAAGTAGATGATTGCATGAGATGGGACTGATGGCGGCGATGAGGGTGAAAGGAGAAGGTTAAGAGACTAGGGTTTTATTTCACGTCGAAGGTTTTTTATGCTCTCTGAAAGGATAGCATTTTTTGTGGTACATCAGAGATATGAGGGTTCCCGCAGAAGAAAAATATCCCTGCAAAAAAATCAGGAGGTGTGGGGAGTTAAATCCCAATAGAAAAAATAATATTTCAAAGATGTGGTTGCAGGTGAAACTGAACCATGGGCATAGGATGAAGAAATTGGGGAGGGGGGGTGGCGGGAGGACCAGGCATGGGAATGACTGAGTCATATGAGCTAGAATATTAGGATACATGAAAGGATAATGTTGAGAACTGGTTGAAGAATGGATTTATGAATCAAATGAGCGATAATCCTAGATACGAGGTCACCTCAATACGGATTGGAGACTACATCCAATATGTCAAATACCACGTACTCATCAGGAAATTCATGGGCATTTGGCCATCAAAGAGGGACTTCTTGGTGTGGATGAAATCCCAGTGGAAGGTGAAGGGGAAAATGGATCTTCAAATAGGTTCCAAGGGTTTCTTCAAGGTTATATTTTCATCAATGGAGGAAAGGGATACGGTCTTTGAAGAGGGCCCATATTTCTTTAACTATGCAAACCTAAACATTTGGTACTAGATAGAAATATGTTCCCCCAAAAAGGAGCATTTCATAGGAATCTCCCGCTTGGAAATTAGAATGTACTCGCTACCCCAGGAGTTCTGGGACCTTTAAACCCTAGAACGAATATGGAACACCCTCGACTCTTGCATCAATATTTCATAGGTAAATGAATCAACAAGGTATAACCCATATGCTAGGATCCATGTTCATATGAATTTTGTAGGGGCACTGTCAGATGTTGATGTTTGGACAACATCAAGAAGACATTTTCTTTGATTAATAATTAATAATATAATTATTTGTTATTAAATAATATATATAATAAGTAAATAATAATAATAAATAGTTATTGATTATCCAAGGGATGCATCCTTTCATGGATGGTCACCATATGTTCTCTATATATGGAACACTTATCATTGTAATAATATATCAATCTCATATTATCTCATGTAGAAAAATCAACATGGTATCAAAGAAAGATTGGGTAACTCCCTCATGAGAGGGCCCAAGATCCTGAGAGAAGACATTACAACCACATCTCCTAAAGTTCAAGTTTCATCATCCTCAGGGAATGGACCAACTATTTCTCTAGTGAAGGTTGTGGTTCTTTGGTCGGCCTGTAATGTACCTCAAATTAGTCATAAAAAAAAATTCTAAGGAACATTAATCTCCAAATTCAATTATTAGACTTGTAATCAGGGGAAGGTGGAAATTATCTCCATTGTAAAACTCTGATGAGTTTTTATTATAATACGATTATCAATGTCGACATTTATTTCCAATCTAACATACAAGGAACAAAATTCCTAAATGAAAAACCTTCCATCACTCTAACATTCATGTAATGACCCCATCGTTACGACTACAAGTGATTTTTGTTTTTTGGCAAGAAGGCGACGCTGACAACAGTCACACGGAAGGCACCGACTTCGGCCAAGTTATCATTCGTTGGTATCCAATAGGGCGCGCCATGATTTCCTCATCAGGAATCATGTTGTTCCCCGAAGATATATGCGTCAATAACCTCAACGCAACAATCCTAACGGGGCCAAGGGTTCAAGAAAATCCAGCGCACTAAGAGGCAAAACAATTGACACAAGACTATACCCAAACCCCAACAATAGGTCGACAAGATGCAAGAGGATGACAACAAGGGAAGTCACAAGCCAACGCATGACTTCATCAACAACCCAACCCTTTACTCATGTCTGAATCAGTCAACAGTTACAATTGTTTTGACATTGATTATCCCTCTAAATTTAGCACATCTAACTCAAAAAATAGTCTTTAACTTACCATCGGATTAACATTAAACACAAATCCAATCGGCCATTCTACCTTACAACTCAATCATTCATTTCAATCTAAATATCATTACCTTTGAATCCATTGGCAATTCTACAATACATTAAATTCAATCGAAATAGTATCAACTACGAATCAATTAGGCAATCTGCATAATAATAATAATAATAATAATAATAATAATCTATTTTTAAGGTCACGGCCAAGCCAGCACACCAAATTGTTGTATGATACCCCCTTGTTTGTGGGACAAGGGACCCCCCTCCGCCCAGCGATTTGACTGGTAAAGTCTACGAAGGTATACATACCCTACCCCCCTCTGGATTTGAACCTGTGACCTCTTAAGAGGAAAAAAATGTTCTTAACCATTAGGAATAAATCATTAAATACAATCTGATTAACCTGAAATTCGCATCAATCGGCAAGTCTTCTTTAATCAATATTAAACCAACTTGACAAATCTAAATTAAATTAAATTAAGAACTGTTCATGAAGAAGTAAGGTTGTCTAATCAATTGTAGGCTATCCCAACCAATTAAAGAAAGTTATGCTATGTTTAAGGTTGTTAAACATTAAAGGCAGTTCTAATCAATTAAATGTTGCCCATGACAAAACTGGAGGTCTGGGAAGGCTATCATCTAGCCACTATAAGGGAGTTGTCAATCATACCTAAGGCAAAATCATTGTACCTACACACCAAAGGGAATTATATTGTTGTCGTTTATAAATAAGGAAATCGTTGTACATACATATTAGATAGGAATGACATTGATGTCATTAATAAATAGGGCATATCGTTGTACATACACACCAGATAGGAATGACATTCCTTTCATTAATAAATAGGGAAAATTGTTGTACAAAAACACCCCAGATGGACACTACGATGTCAGTCATTATTTAGAAGAAATTCACGGTGCAAAACACACCAGAATGGAAACTTTATTGTCGAATTAATTAAGAGAAAACCACTGTGAAAAAACGCACCAGAAAGAACACTAAATTGTCATCATCATTCAAGGAAAATCACTGTGCACAAAAACGCCCAGGCTAGACACTTCATTGCCGAATTTTTTTAAAAGAAAACCATTGTGCAAAACGCACCAGGAAGAACACTAAATTGTCGTCATCATTCAAGGAAAATCACTGTGCACAAAAATGCCCAGGCTAGACACTTCATGGCCGATTTTTTTTAAAAAGAAAACCATTGTGCAAAACACACTAGAAAGAATGCCAGAAGGAAATTCACATCGCTATCTTTTAATATATGATTCAAATCATGGTGACCAGATAAATTCATGGTGAATTACTAGGGAGGGCAATGTAAAATATGAGATAAAAACGCTGGTGAGTTCAGTGAACGGACGTTGTCAATCATGGATTTAAAAAAAAACGTTGGTCACTAGTCCAAATCACTGAGATATTAACATACAATTAAATCAGATCACTGAGTTTAAACAGTTAAACTTTACTGAGGTTAAATCATCCCAATAATTTAATGTGTCGAGATTATCCATTCCATAAAATGCCCAGAAGTAAAATTCTTCTTAACCAATACACACAGGCTGTATAGAATGAAAGGAGTGTAGCCTTGTCAAGCGTTTGGCAATCCAACTCCTTACCAGAAAAATAAAAAGGGGTTTTGTTGTGCATATTTTCCCCCAAGTCAACAAAGTGCATCCAAAACATAGTGATCACCAAGCAATCAAAACAAGATATAAAAATGCAGGAATGTCCAGCAAGATATAAAAAAAACGTAGACAAGTTTAATCAACACGTTTTTCCATTGCCAGGATGTTGAATATAACAAAAACCACACCAAAAAGAGAATTATATTGCTATCAATAATATAAAATAAAATCGTTGTATAAACATCCCAGGAAATAAAGGAATAAAACGATTTTCTGTAAGATGTAAAGAGAAGACAAACCATTCAATGTAAAAGGGAGATGTTCTAGTTCGACTCAACATCATAGAAGAATAAATATGTAATCACTCTACATCTCATTACTACACAGACAATAAAAATATAGCCCTCATCATCAATCAATAAATCGTTAGGTCGAATATCCGCATCAAGGCACAAGACAACAATCAGCCAAGGACAACCATCAGAGGTAGCCGGCTAACAGGTTTGTCCTTCGCTCATCATCCTCGCACAGAAAAGTAGGGCATTGATATCCATATGTCTTTTAACACTAAGGAAATGACCGTAGATCAATCTCATGGCTGACTGCTCAGGCGAGGACTGAGGAGCTAAGGATGAAAGGCGACAACCATTAAGGAAACAATCAATCACAGCGAGGTGGTCAAGGCATGCGGGAAAACGAAGTCCATAGGAGACAACAACCATTGAGCTAGGCTAAGAAAAGTTTCATTCATCATTTAAAAAAAAAACATCAGTTTACTTCTCCATTAAATAAGAAGACCCAAGCATAAGTCCTAATATATTCTACCATACAAAATCAAAAGAGTGTATTGGTTCCTGATCATCTTCTCTGAATGACATCCATGCGCTCCATGCAACTCCTGCTTGCCGACCGACGAAACTTCACTGGTACCTCCCATCCAACGTTAGGGGTACTCTTCTTCACCCTTATCCCCCCGAGCCGCAAAGGGGCCACACACACTATCTATAGATTTCGACTAGATCCCAGCTCACCTTGCAAGACCGAGCTACCACTCCTCTCCGAGATGGCTATCCCAACTCCCACAAGTAAATCAGTCAAGTAGATATTTCTGTA
This sequence comes from Picea sitchensis, assembly GCA_010110895.2. Classification (NCBI taxonomy): domain Eukaryota; kingdom Viridiplantae; phylum Streptophyta; class Pinopsida; order Pinales; family Pinaceae; genus Picea; species Picea sitchensis. The sequence goes on along the minus strand of SNQJ01S0018034.1, from coordinate 106,947 downwards.
GCATAACGTTACACAAATAGAAGATGGTCCTTCATCCTTCTCCCTCCTTCATTATATAGAGTTTTGAACTCCCTTCCTTACTAAAATCTCATTTAATTAAAATTTTAAAAATAAATTCCTAAAAATTCTTCTCCGTACAAGTGTTTCCCATCCCCTACGTTCCTCCATTATTTAATTTCTTAAATTAATTAATTATCTTATTTCCCTCACCCACCTAGAGTTACTCCTAGAATCACTCCTAGGTGTCCCCAAATTCCCTT
>SNQJ01S0018034.1:62641-106637 GCA_010110895.2 Picea sitchensis | reverse complement strand
TTAAAGAACATGCATGTTCTCCTTGATCCAATTGTGGTCGGACCCTGTGCTCGGATCTAACACCGGAGATCTATCCCCCATATCTACGCGCTCCTCTTGTCTACATTGGGATCTGACAGTCATCGAGAATTCGGGATGGGATCCAATGATCACCAACGCTTCTCCTACAAGCTTACACATCCTTCTTACTTGGTAGAATTTCTAAGTGTCTAATGCCTCGACCTTTGATCCGCCTGTGATCCTAAGTACACTATCTCCCTTGAGCTTTAGCCATGATTTAACCTCATCCCTGGTGCACACATACGCACTGCATTCGACTCGGTGCTAATTCATCCTGAGCTTACGTTGTTCCTGTTTTTCCATCGATGCACACTCTGATCCTGCCTTCAATGATAAGTGCATACTGCCTATAAACCATGCCAACCATCCTCTGCAGCATCTTCCCAAACTTCTATTGATGCCTGTCTGTTACATTCTTCCTATACTCATGCCATCTTCACTGTTGTACATTCCATCAATGAAAAGCATACGCTACCTGTTAAACATTTGCCAACACCTCCCAGCTAATGCTAGGGGTACTCTTCTTCCCCCTTAGCCCCCCGAGATGCAAAGGGGACACACACACTATCCAAAGATTTCGACTAGCTCCCAGCTCACCTCACAAGGTTGAACTACCACTCCTCTCTGAGATGGGTATCCCAACTCCCACAAGTAAATCAGTCAAGTAGATATTTCTGCAATGTAACGTTACACAAACAGAAGATCCCCTTCATCCTTATCCCTCCTTCATTATATAGAGTTTTGAGCTTTCTTTCTTTCCTAAAATCTCATTTAATTAAAATTTTAAAATAAATTCCTAAAAATTATTCTCCGTACAAGTGTCCTCCATCCCCTATGTTCCTCCATTATTTAATTTCTTTAATTAGTTAATTATCTTATTTCCCTCACCCACCTAGAGTTACTCCTAGAATCACTCCTAGGTGTCCCCAAATTCCCTTATAGGTTTTAAAGGCTTTCCCTATTATTAAATTGTTAATTCAGTTTAAATTAAAAAGCTCTTAAATGGTAGATTCTTTACTAAGTTTGACTTTCCACTTTTTCCCTTAAGTTCTCGTTTTTCCCTTTTTATGTTTACCTCTTTTCCTAGTTTCCTAATATTGTAGATTTTCCCTCTTTCCCCTTTTTACTTAGAACTCAAAAAAGGCAGGTGTGGAAATTAACCCCTTTTTCCCTTTTCTTATTTAATTAGTATATTTTAAATTATCAAAGTAATAAAACAATTAATTCCCTTTTTAAATTTTAATCCAACAGATTTTTTTTTGAAACAATTAATTTCTTACTCCCTTCTTGTTACAAGATTTAATGAAGATCATAATTATTATTCATGTGGTTTTTATTTTTATTATTACTATTATTAATTTTTTTTTNGATTCTTTACTAAGTTTGACTTTCCGCATTTTCCCTTAAGTTCCCCTTTTTCCCTTTTTATGTTTACCTCTTTTCCTAGTTTGCTAATATTTTAGATTCTCCCTCTTTCCCCTTTTTACTTAGAACTCAAAAAAGGTAGGTGTGGAATTTAACCATTTTTCCCTTTTCTTATTTAATTAGTATATTTTAAATTATCAAAGTAATAAAACAATTAATTCCCTTTTTAAATTTTAATCCAACAGATTTTTTTTGAAACAATTAATTTCTTACTCCCTTCATGTTACAAGATTTAACAAAGATCATAATTATTATTCATGTGGTTTTTATTTTTATTATTATTATAGAGAGATAAAAATTTACCACTAGCATAGTTTAGACTTAAATCTTAAATTTTCGTATTGGGCGACATTTAATTAGGGAATTTGATTTAAAAATAATTAATACGGTATTCGTCCTAAGGCCATCTAGGTTCATTCCTCTATCATCAACAATGCGACGTTCCCTTCAAAACGCACTAGGTTCTCCAAGTGTGCCACTCGCCTCATTTGTTCCCTTGCGTGATGTGCCCTTCAGGACGCACTACATGCTCCAAGGGTGCCATTCGCCACTCTCCATTTTTCTTGCGCGACATGCCCTTTAGGATGCACCACATGTTCCAAGGGTGCCACTCACCTCTTGACTGACTTGGTAGACATCAATAACCCCTGGAGTCAATACTCCGCCAGGTGAACTTGTGGGAGACTAAGGGCCTCTAAGTAATAAGGTCCCTTCCTTATTGCACGCCCCTTAGAATCATCGTGAGCGACTGTTGCAGTCTTCCCTCATGGCATCGTGGGTCCTTTCAAGATAGGTAATCGTTAACCTACAGTTCGAACCACGGCGAGAGTGCTAGTAGGTTGTGGTAGGGCTGTTGACCACACCTCTCCCTCAACATCTCTAGTAGTCGTGAGTGACCCCTTTACTCCACATGTTATTCTGGTTGGCAAGCTATCGTCAGCCTGCATCATCAACGAATCATGTCAGAATATATCCATATCATATCATCTAATCAGAACCAGTAAAATCACAGTGAAGCAATCAAACCCCAATGGTACACTCCCCGACTCGATCCGAAGTCCAAGGGGTTCCATTGATGCCTCAGCATCCTCTAGGTCCATAATCCTGCACACTTAGTAAAACCAAGTCAATAGAACTTGTCTATGTCGAGGCAGAGAAAAACAACATGTCATCATTCCATAACGCCTCATAATCAAAATCAAAAGGTTTAATAGCATAATAATTTGGATCACTTGCAAGCAAGTGTCCTCAAAGAATAAGTTTTCTCAGTGCGCCAGAGAGAGATGTTACATACACCCCCTCTTGTTCTAAACTTCGTCTCGAAGTTTCACAGTATATATGCTGAAATAAAGTGTATCGTAGTATCATGTGTCTATTTATCAACAAAATGGAAACTGCTCGCGCATATCATATGCGTCCTCCCAGGTCGCCGAGTGCAAACTATAATTGTCCCACTGGACTTTGACCTGCTCTATTGTTCAACCCCGTAGATGTCGAACGCAATGATCCAAGATGCGGACCAGCTCATCCATAAGAGCCCCCTCGTCCAACACCTGCAATGAAATCATGTTAATAACATGTGTAGGATCACTAATATAATGTCTCAAAACAAATATATGNCAATTCGATCCCAACTCAAAGGCGTCCGACACGGTCGCCCATAAAGAAACTCGAAAGGCACCATCTTAATGGTGCTCTGGTAACTGTTGTTGTAAGCGAACTCCACTAGTGGCAAGAATTATTCCCAACGCTTTTGTTGCTCCATCACATACATGCGCAACATGTCCTCCAAGGTCTGGTTCGTTCGTTCGGTCTGCCCGTTAGTCTTTGGGTGATACGCGGTACTAAAGTTATGTTGGGTTCCCAAGGCCTCTTTGAAACTCGTCCAAAATAGTCCAGTAAACACAGATCCTCGATCAGATATAATCCTCTTAGGCACGCCATGCAGCCTCACAATCTCATTGATGAAAACTCTAGCTATGTCAGGTGCCTAGTACATCGTACGCATAGGAATAAAGTGAGCACTCTTCGTCAGAGTGTCTACTACTATGAAAATCGAGTCATGTCTCCTTGTCGTCAATGGCAATCCAACAATAAAATCCATCGAAATAACCTCCCATTTTGATTCCAGAATAGCGTGTGGTTGTAGTAATCCTGCGAGGTTTCTATGTTCATCCTTTACCAGCTAACATTCTAGACATCTGGCCACATAGTTGACTATGTCTACCTTCATTCCCTTCCAAAAGAATAAGGGTTTAAGGTTTTCCCTCCTCTTCATGACTCCCGGGCGAGCCAAGTAAACTTCTCTATGGGCCTCTCTTAGGATCAACATTCTCAACTCATCGTTCAATGGTACATAGATCCGATTTTTAAACCTCAAAAAACCATCGCTATCAAATGAAAATCCTTCAAATCGTGGTACCATCATTGTGTTTTGTCCGATAAATCCTCGACCTCTTTGTACCAGTCATCGTCACACTATAAAGTTAGAATCATTTCACGTAGATTCATCTGAAGAGGCAACACCAAAAGGATGCATTTTTTTTTACTCAATGCCTCTGCTACTCAGTTCACTGCCCCTTTTATGTAAGTAATCTCGAAGTCGTACTCGCTGGGCAATTCCGACCAACGTCGTTGTCGTGCGTTCAGGTCACTTTGCGTAAATATGTGTTGTAGTCCACAATGGTCAGTCTTTAGTTCAAATTTTCTTCCAACAAGGTAGTGTCTCCAAACCTTCAAGGCATATACGATGTCTAACAACTCCAAATCGTGTGTCACGTAGTTCTATTCATGCCTTCTCAGTTTCTGCAAGATGTAAGCGATCACTCATCCGTCTTACATCAAGACTCTGCCTAAGACTTCCTTGGATGCGTCAGTGCTTACCAAGAAGTCTGTGTCCATGTCAGGGACCTTTAGTATCGGTTTTTTTGTCAACAACTCCTTGAGCCTCCGAAATGATTCCATGCATTTCTCGGTCCAAACAAACTTCTTTTTTTTCTTCTGCAATTCCGTGATCAGATTTTCTATCTTCAAAAACCCCTCGACGAACCGTCGATAGTATCCTGCTAAACCCATGAAGCTACGCACTTCCGGGACATTTGTCGGCGCAGGCCATTCCATGATAGCCTCGACCTTTGCTGGATCCACGACGATGCCTTCGCCGGAAATGACATGCCCTAAGTAGTGAATCTTCGATTGATAACATGAGCATTTGGACAAATTCCCATACAATTTGTGCTCTCGCAGACACTGTAGTACCAAGCACAAGTGCTCGTCATGCTCCTCCTTCGTCCGAGAGTAGATCAAAATATCGTCAATGAATACTTGGATGAACTTGTCCAAGTACTCACGGAACACCCTGTTCATCAAACTCATAAATAACCCTGGGGCATTTGTCAGTCCAAATGGTAAAATAGTAAACTCGTAATGTCTAAACCTCATCTTAAAGGCGGTCTTAGGGACATCATCCTCCTTGATCTGTAACTGGTGATACCCTGATTGCAAATCGATCTTGGAGAACACCATCGCGCCCTTCATTTGATCGAACAGATCATCAATCCTCGGCAACATATATTGATTCTTGATCATGGCCTGGTTCAATTCACTATAGTCAATGGAGAGCCTCCATGACCCATCCTTATTTCGTATGAAAATAACAGGTGCACCCCACAGTGACACACTAGGACGTATCAGTCCCAGATCCAACAATTCCTTCAGTTGCATTCTTTCCTCTTGTAATTCCGGGGTCGACATCCGATAAGGCGTTCTTGCTATCCGTTGAGTTCCCGGTTTTAGGTATATAGTAAACTCCAATTCTCTCTCCGGTGGCATCCCAGGTAACTCCTCCGAAAATACATCTGCAAACTCTCTCACCACCGAAAGGTGTTCTTGTCCTTCCACTACTCCCTTCTCATTTAACGCAAGGATCGCATAAAGCTTTCACCCCTTGCGCATGCTCTTCAGAAGTTGCAAGGAAGAGATGAACCTCAGGGAAACTCCCTAGTTCTGGCCTACAATCACATGTCTTTGTCCCTCATCATTGACCAAGATCAAACGTTTCATCTTATAGTTGAGTATCACCTCATGCGATTCCAACCAATCCATACCAATCACGATGTCATAAGATCCTAATATCGTGACGTACAGGTTGGCCCTGGTGACAAAATCTCCCAGGTTAAGGATACATCCCGTAACCTTTCCTCCAACCTTTTGTTTGGCTCTCGAAGAAAAATATATGAAGATAAACTCATCCTGTTCGACTGCATTTACCTTAATCCTTTTTAGCGCTGCAACAGAAATGAAACTCTCGGTAGCACCGGGATATATCAAAATACTAAGGGTCTGGTCAGCGACGATACCTGTCGTCTTGAGCACAGTTGACTGATGCTCTTCCTGGCGGTTATTCATCGCTGCATGAATCCGATGGGCCTTGCCCATATCTCCCACGATAGCAGGTCCAGTTGATCCGGACACTCTAGTCCTCTCCACAGGGCAGTCGCGCTGGTAGTGTGGATCCCCACATGTCAAACACCACTTATTCGGCCCGGTAGTCCTGGTACCCGAAGTATAAGATGATGGCCCACCAGCCTGGAACCCTAGTCTATTCTGCTGAATAGGCCTAAACTATTGCTGCTACGGGCGATGTTGTTGCCGATGTTGTGGTCCCCGAAAAGGTGTTCGTTGTTGAGGCGTCGGTCGCCGAGGTGTAGTGAAAGTGGATCCCCTTTGGATGCCACGATATCCTGGCATATGTCTAGCTGGTGTCTGATGTTGTTGTGCTCCAGATGACACCTGCACTGCTAGTCATGCTAGAGTCCTGGTTTTCCCCCGCTGATAAGCTCCTCCTCTGCTATGAGGGCCTTCTGGGATGGCATCATGCAAAGTTCGAGGCATCAAATCCTTACCTTTGCACGTATGTTGTTGTTAAGGCCGAACATGAACCTGTTGACCTTAAGTTTCTCAGTGTTAAGGTGCGAAGCATACCGGAGGAGCTCCATAAAATGGGCCTCCTACTCCAGCACCGTACGACCTCCCTGTCGTAAGGCATTGAACTCATTGAGCTAACGCTCACTAAATTCCTCTGAAAGGTACCTCTCTTGAAACCATTCCTCAAACCATTCCCATGACATGTCATTGATGGCCATGTTCAGCTACGGTAGGAGTGTCTTCCACCATAGATGAGCGCTCCCCTTCAATTGGAAGAACGCCATGCAGACCTTCATGTTGTAGGTATAAGCGCAAAGCATGAAGCACCACGCCTTCCTCTACAAATGTGACTCGACGGTACCATCGTCTGTGACACTCGTGGATGATAGAACTCAACTCTCTCTTTTCCTTGGTGGAAGCAAATGGTACTCGCTAGGGCGTGTTGTGGACCCTCCGAGGTACAGGTTCCCTTGCCTCAACTGAGTACCGATGGTGAATCAAGGCCCTTTGATAAAAACTGAAAGGGCCTTGTCCAACCATCATCTCCCTTACAACAAGCGAATCTAGCCCAAGGACTTATGCTTCCCCTTGGGGGTTCGAATCTAAGGGTGCGAGAACTTCTAGAGGCGTCGCACCTCCTTCCATGGCACCACGTCGCGAACCTCTGAGGCATCCTCTAAATGTGATCCTGTAAGGACACACTAAGGTTTTCAATTAATGCAAGGGTTAAACTCATGGGTTATTGAAGTGGAAAGCCTGGTGATCCACAGTCGCAGGTTTGAACCCACTCTGATACCATATGTAACGACCCCATCATTACGACTACAAGTGATTTTTTTTTTTGGCAAGAAGGCGATGACGACAACAGTCACACGGAAGGCACCTACTTCAGCCAAGTTATCATTCGATGGTATCCAATAGGGCGCGCCATGATTCCCTCATCAGGAATCATGTCGTTCCCCGAAAATAGATGCGTCAATAACCTCGGCGCAACAATCCTAACGGGACCAAGGGTTCAAGAAAATCCAGCGCGCTAAGAGGCAAAACAATTGACACCAGACTGCACCCAAACCCCAACAATAGGTCGACGAGACACAAGAGGACAACAACAAGGGAATTCGAAAGCCAACGCATGACTTCATCAACAACCCAACCCTTTACTCACATCTAAATCAGTCAACCGTTACAATTGTTTTGACATTGATTATCCCTCTAAATTTAGCACGTCTAACTTAAAAACTAGTCTTTAACTTACCATCTGATTAACATTAAACACAAATCCAATCGACCATTCTACCTTACACCTCAGTCATTCATTCCAATCTAAATAGAATTACCTTGGAATCCATTGGCAATTCTACAATACATTAAATTCAATCGAAATAGTATCAACTACGAATTGATTAGGCAATTTGAATTATAATAAATCATTAAATACAATCTGATTAACCTGAAATTCGCATCAATCGGAAAGTCTTCTTTAATCAATATTAAACCAACTTGACAAATCTAAATTAAATTAAATTAAGAACTGTTCTTGAAGAAGTGAGGTTGTCTAATCAATCGTAGGCTGTCCCAACCAATTAAACACAGTTATGCTCTGTTTAAGGCTGTTAAACATTAAAGGCGGTTCTAATCAATTAAATATTGCCCATGACGAAACTGGAGGTCTAGGAAGGCTATCATCTAGCCACTATAAGGGAGCTGTCAATTATCCCTAAGGCAAAATCGTTGTACCTACACACCAAAGGGAATTATATTGTTGTCGTTTATAAATAAGGCAATCATTGTACATACATATCAGATAGGAATGACATTGATGTCATTAATAAATAGGGCATATCACTATACATACACACCAGATAGGAATGACATTGTTGTCATTATTAAATAGGGCAAATCGTTGTACAAAAACGCCCCAAATGGACACTATGATGTCAGTCATTATTTAGAAGAAATTCATTGTGAAAAACGCACCAAAATGGACACTTTATTGCCGAATTAATTAAGAGAAAACCACTGTGCAAAAACGCACCAGAAAGAACACTAAATTTTTGTCATCATTCAAGGAAAATCACTGTGCACTAAAACGCCTAGGCCAGACACTTCATTACCGATTTTTTTTTAAAGAAAACCATTGTGCAAAACGCACCAGAAAGAACACTAAATTGTCGTCATCATTCAAGGAAAATCACTGTGCACAAAAACGCTCAGGCTGGACACTTCATTGCCGATTTTTTTTTTAAATAAAACCACTGTGCAAAACGCACCAGAAAGAATGCCAGAAGGAAATTCACATCACTATATTTTAATATATGATTCAAATCATGGTGACCAGATAAATTCGTGGTGAATTACTAGGGAGGGAAATATAAAATCTGAGATAAAAACGTTGGTGAGTTCAGTGAACGGTCTTTGTCAATCAGGGATTTAAAAAAAAACGTTGGTCACTAGTCCAAATCACCGAGATATTAACATACAATTAAATCAGATCGCTGATTTTAAATAGTTAAACTTTACTGAGGTTAAATCATCCCAATAATTTAATGTGTTGAGATTATCCATTCCATAAAATGCCCAGAAGTAAAATTCTTCTTAACCAATAGACACGGGCTGTATAGAACGAAAGGAGTGTAGCCTTGTCAAACATCTAGAAATCCAACTCTTGACCAGAAAAATAAAAAGGGGTTTTGTTGTGCATATTTCCCCCAAGTCAACGAAGAGCATCCAAAAAATAGTGATCACCAGGCAATCAAAACAAGATATAAAAATGCAGGAATGTCCAGCAAGATATAAAAAAATGCAAACAAGTTTAATCAACACGTTTTTCCATTGCCATGATGCCAAATATAACAAAAACCGCACCAAAAAGGGAATTATATTGTTGTCAATAATATAAAAGAAAATCGTTGTATAAACATCCCAGAAATAAAGGAATAAAATGATTTTATGTAAGATGTAAAGAGAAGACCGACCATTCAATGTAAAAGGGAGACGTTCTGGTTCGACTCAACATCATAGAAGAATAAAAACGTAATCACTCTACAACTCGTTACTACACAGACAAGAAAAATATAAACCCTCATCATCAATCAATAAATCGTCGATTCGAATATCCGCATCTAGGCAGAAGACAACAATCAACCAAGGACAACCATCAGAGGTAGTCGGCTAACAGGTTTGTCCTTCACTCATCATCCTCGCACAGAAAAGTAGGGCGTTGAGATCCATAGGTATTTTAACGCTAAGGAAATGACCGTAGATCAATCTCCTGACCGACTGCTCAGGTGAGGACTGAGGATCTAAGGACGAAAGGAGAAAACCATTAAGGACACAATCAATTACAACCAGGTGGTCAAGACATGCGGGAAAATGAAGGCCATAGGAGACAACAACCATTGAGCTAGGCCAAGAACCGAAATGTTCATTCATCGTTTAAAAAAAACATGGGTTTACTTCTCATTAAATAAGAGACTAAACATAAGTCCCTAATATATTCTACATACAAAATGAAAAATAAGAAGACCCAAGCATAAGTCCTAATATATTCTACCATACAAAATGAAAAGAGTGTATCGTTGCCTGATCGCACACTCTGAATGACGTCCGCGTGCTCCGTGCAACTCTTGCTTTCCGACCGACGAGACTTCACCAGTACCTCCCAGCCAACGCTAGGGGTACTCTTCTTCCCCCTTAGCCCCCCGAGATGCAAAGGGGCCACACACACTATCCAGAGATTTCGACTAGCTCCTGGCTCGCCTCGCAAGGCTGAGCTACCACTCCTCTCCGAGCTGGGTATCCCAACTCCCACAAGTAAATCAATCAAGTAGTTATTTTTGTAGCGTAACGTTATGCAAACAGAAGATGGTCCTTCATTCTTCTCCCTCCTTCATTATATAGAGTTTCGAACTCCCTTCCTTCCTAAAATCTCATTTAATTAAAATTTTAAAAATTAATTCCTAAAAATTATTCTCCGTACAAGTGTCCCCCATCCCCTACATTCCTCCATTATTTAATTTCTTTAATTAATTAATTATCTTATTTTCCTCACCCACCTAGAGTTACTCCTAGAATCACTCCTAGGTGTCCCCAAATTCCCTTACAGGTTTTAAAGGCTTTCCCTATTATTAAATTGCTAATTCAGTTTAAATTAGAAAGCTCTTAAATAGTAGATTCTTTACTAAGTTTGACTTTCCATTTTTTCCCTTAAGTTCCCCTTTTTCCCTTTTTATGTTTACCTCTTTTCCTAGTTTCCTAATTTTTTAGATTTTCCCTCTTTCCCCTTTTTACTTAGAACTCAAAAAGGCACATGTCGAATTTAACCCTTTTTCCCTTTTCTTATTTAATTAGTATATTTTAAATAATCAAAGTAATAAAACAATTAATTCCCTTTTTAAATTTTAATCCAACATATTTGTTTTGAAACAATTAATTTCTTACTCCCTTCATGTTACAAGATTTAACGAAGATCATAATTATTATTCATGTGGTTATTATTATTATTATTATTATTTTTATAGAGAGATAAAATTTTACCACTAGCATAGTTTAGACTTAAATCTTAAATTTTCGTATTGGGCAACATTTAATTAGGGAATTTGTTTTAAAAATACTTAACACGTTATTCATCCTAAGGCCATCTAGGTTCATTCCTCTATCATCAACAACGTGACATGCCCTTCAGGACACACTAGGTGCTCCAAGGGTGCCACTCGCCTCATCTATTCCCTTGCACGATGTGCCCTTCAGGACGCACTACCTGCTCCAAGGGTGCCACTCGCCACTCTCCATTTTTCTTGCGTGGCGTTCCCTTCAGGACACACCACATGCTCCAAGGGTGTCACTCGCCTCTTGAATGACTTGGTAGACATCAATAACCCCTGGAGTCAATACTCCACCAGGTGAACTTGTGGGAGACTAAGGGCCTCTAAGGAATAAGGCCCCAGCCTTATTGCGCGCCCCTTAGAATCATCGTGAGCGACTGTCGCAGTCTACCCTCATGACATCGTGGGTCCTCTTGAACTAGGTAATCGTTAACCTACAGTTTGAGCCACGGCAGGAGTGCTAGTAGGTTGTGGCAGGCCTGCTGACCACACCTCTCCCTCAACATCTCTGGTAGTCATGCGTGACCCCTTTACTCCACATGTGAGTCTGGTCATCAAGCTATCGTCAGCCTGCATCATCAACGAATCATTTCAGAATATATCCATATCATATCATCTAATCAGAAGCACTAAAATCACAGTGAAACAATCAAACCCCAATGGTACACTCCCCGACTCGATCTGGAGTCCAAGGGGTTCCATTGATGCCTCAGCATCCTCTAGGTCCATAATCCTGCACACTTAGTAAAACCGGGTCAATAGCACCTGTCTATGTCGAGGCGAAGAAAAACAACACGTCATCATCCCATAACGCCTCATAATCAAAATCAAAAGGTTTAATAGCATAATAATTTGGATCACTTGCGATCAAGTGTCCTCAAAGAATAAGTTCGCTCAGTGCGCCAGAGCGGGATGTTACAATTCACATCAGTCCTAAAGTTATCCTAATATTCATATATACATTTATATATTGTCTTGGATTTAGACTATGGGGAACTTTAGGAATTACGACCTTAAATTCCTCCCCTAGCAAAACACCTCTATACTAGTGCGCAAGAGTGATCTCCATTGGCCTAAACAAAACTCGTACTATGCACCACGCAAGGGGGTCAGGAGTACACCCTTAGTGGAAAATGTTGGATTAACATAAAATATTGCCATTTAATCTTTGCATGACCAAATACCCCGAACGGAGTTATTTGTAAGTAACAATTCGTTAAAGGTCTGTCAGTTTCCATTTACATAAACGTTTTGTAGTCATGAGATTTCATCCGAACCAATTCGTTTAACCCTAACTAAATTGCCCGATATCTCAAATAAACAATGACTCTCTTCGAATCGAGATACTAACTGGAGTTACCCTCTTTAGTTCGTGCATATTCAATTTGAAGGTAAGTTTCTCAACACGCGTGAAATTTAAACTCTGATCCGACCATTAATGAAATCATGTGTGAGTGCGAAAAATGATGGTTTCATTTGATCCCTTGACCAATAGGCTCACGCCAACTATTGCCCCATCACATGGCCATTACCTTCCATCGTACTAGTATCCTTTACTCTGCATAGTAAGGACTCTCTTAGGTTTAGATAGCATTCATTCGATATTTGTACAGTTTTCCAAAAAAAACACTTCTTCGTTTACCTTCACAAGGGAAGATTGAATGCTCAGAGGCTTCACCAGGTGGAACCCAATGTCCCTACCCATCCGCTCTGGTAAGTTCACAACTGTAATATACCTCTAATTTGACATCAAAAAAAATCCTTTTTTTTTATAATGGTACATTAATCTCCAACATTTCGTTTAATAAAATTACAGGACAGGATATTTAAAGTTTACCCTGATTATATATTGACATTCTATCATATGAGGATAGTACTATGCTAAACTAACATCATACTTAATATGATGGGTTGTCAAAAGATTCCAGTACCTTTTCAACACATATATTTATTTTATAAATCTATTAATACTTATACATATACCCACCTATATACGATGTACATTAGGATTCGAGTCCTAATATTCTTAAAAGTTGGGTGCACAAGTTTATATCATTACCCTGTTGTAGTAGCATATGCATCAAAACTGTGTATACGTCGAGAGTTATGACCTTAGCATACCTCATATTATGTCATGGTTAGTGATATTATTTCTTCATTGCTCGAGTCGCTGAAATGGATTTCCCTTAAGGATCAGTCGTGGTCAAACACTTTCAGTCATCTGACTTAAGGTTTTAAACAAGGCAACTCTCATGCAATTTTCTTATGCAACTAACTCGTAACTAAAATTCATTCCACCGATAGAGAAAATGGAAAGGTAAGCTAACTGAATGAATTAGTTAGTGGCTGACTAATTACAACTGGACAGTCACAAAGTGACTGTCATTAATCTCATATCTTGGTTGGTAAGGGAAGGAGAGGTATCTGTCAGAAAAGAATTAAGGCTCTGTTCCTGTGTTTAATATGGGTCCTACACGCACCAGTATCGATGGCTCTCCCACCTAACCTTCCTTAATTCTTGTTGTGCCAACTCTGTCCTAGCATATGGCCCAATGTCCTTCGGAATTTACTCTAGTAGTACACCCTCAACTTAGAGTTTAGGTGAGCTCCTTCCTCGTCATTGCGACTCCTCGCGAAAACAAACATCGACTCTATGTGTGTTTCTTTTGGATGGGGGGAAAATGTACATTGGAGGTCGATGTTCAGCGATCTAGTCGACCAGGCCCAATTCCCTGGTAAGTTTTCTATTATGTTATCATAAATTTAACTAGAGGCGTAGAGATCTGGTGTTTCAAATCAGTGAAGGTCCTTTTACTTGTAGTTCTTATCACAGAGTTTCGTGTATTTATTTTTCGGTATACCGAGAGTTTTGACACTCTGTCTCCTCACTCTCAAAGTTCAGAGACTTGTCAGTTTAGCCTCCTGGTAATTAGTTTAGGGTTTCGATATGCCCAAGGTTACCCCACTTCACGCTCTTACCCGGTGGTTATAAGATGAGACCAGGGTCAAATACATGCGTTTTCATGTTAAAAGGGCTAGGTTACCCTGTGTGTGACAACTCTTTCTCTCTCAATCTTTCCTTTGTGAAGGATTAAGTCCTTCCGTTGGCATTACATTTAGATCCTTAACTAGTTTTTTCAATGGAACCCGTAGCCATTACTTACTTGGTATAAATGAAAATCCTACTTAAGATGTTCGCGCCCAGTTCTTGGAAATTCCTTACGGTATGTGTCTCTTGAATATAAGGTTCTATGAATATTTTATAAGGGTATTTCCTTCCTTCGAATAAAATTTGCATCAGTAGTTTTCTTGTCTTGGGGACGCTAAAAGTTGCAAGGCGACCTCGTAGGGGTCTGGTCCTGACACACCCTATGATGACTGCTTATTCTCATTACTCTCTATAGTCTCGATTTTGGGAGGGTTCAAGAGTCCAACATTTGGGATAAAGTCTGTGTATTATGGAAGCCAATACTGTCATCTATTTTACTATGTTTAAATTTGTTGTTTACTGTAACTGCACTTTTGTTCCATTATATTTGTTTTTCGTTCAAAGTACTGGTATAATCTCTAATGATGGGCTTTGCTAGTGCGAGGACCCATCATGGATTTGTTGTGCGCTTCTCCCACATCCCATACATCCATCCAAGAGACAAGCGACAAGGAAAGAAAAGGACGAGACCACCAAATCAGAAGTTAAGTATTCTCTGGTATATTCCGTTAATAATAATTATCGCTTTGTTGGTATTCTCTGGTTTGTTGTAAATAACTTACTAATTCTCGTGATTGATAATTCTTCTAGGCTTTTGTACAAGAAAGGACTTCAAAGCTTCCTCTTCGTATTCGATATAAAAGGTATTCGAGTTCCTTTTTTTGTTAACCTCTCAGGTGACCCAGCAAACAGGGTTACACAGTTTAGATTGTAGACATTCGATAAAGGCGCTTGGTTTCCCATAATGGCTTGGAAAGAGGGGGAAAATTCCCAACTATATTCCTAATTTTACGGTTCGGCTGTCATGAGTAATGTTAATTCTGAAGATTCTCTTATGAGAATTTATTTCCTGTTTAATTGAACAATGTAATGGCTATTGTATTAAGCGAATCCTTTCACTGTTCGGATTGTATCTTAGTATGGCACGTTGGTTATTAAGGCCGTAGTATTCAGTTTTTGAACCTCTGTATAATTCGGATCTTACAGTTATAAAATGTCTTGGATGGAATTTCTATAATTTGAAGGTCTGTGTTCTTTAAAAGATTTTCCTTCTTTTACTCGGACATTTTGTATTACCTCAATGAGACTCTAGTGTCTTGTTTACTTTGACGCATTCCTATTTTTCTTTGCTGCTGGAAAAATTTAGGATCGAGGTTTATCCGCGTCGAGCGCTAAGATGTGACCATGTGACTGCTTACTTATTTACATATATATACATCTATATATACATGCTTACACACAAATGTTCATGTCTATCCTCTTGACACTTTTACTGTGTAGGGTAATTCTATCTTACTGGTAATAGTTTTCACTTTCAATTTCAGGATGTGTATACTGAGACTTGATAAATGCATGATGCCATTTCTAATTCATATAATATCATTCACACAGAGAAGGAAAGAGTACATATCTGAACCAGTTCACGGGAAGACAAAGGGAACAGCCATGTTCCTCCCAACCGTAGAATAGGGCAGCCAAATCACTTGCCCCAATTCACCCCCTAGCCTGACCAAGAACCCATGAGGGAGAACTTGGAAAACTCCTCCTTAACAATGCCCTTCAATTCCCTCTGATTCCTCTTGCCTCACACTCACTCAGTAGTGTTCATAACAGCAAGAAAAAAATCAATCGTCTCTTTCCCCAACATACTTGGCAACATCCTGCCTCCTCACATAATCTATTTATCAATAAAAATCTTTTTGCCTAGGTCTTTTTCCTCCCTTGGGAATTTTCGCATCTTTCTAAATCCCTGATTTTCAGGGGCTGCTAATGGCCAAATCTCTGATTTTCCACTTGTAACAATCAGCCCAGAGGTAGTTCCAACATGTTCCCCACTCATGGAGTCATGGTCAACTGATTTTAACATGGTTGTTCCATTTTTCCTCCTGCAATCAATATAAAATATTATGTTTTCATACAAGTGTCATAGTCAAATAGTTAGTTGGGTCAAATCAGATCTCTGCCCAACAGTCATAATAATTAATTACAATTATTAAATTCGAAATTCGAAATTGCCATAAATGGAAAAAATTTCCAAATTCGAATTTACTAAAAACAGAATAATTTCCCAACAAATTTAAATTTCAAAAAAAAAACTTTTATTTTTGGGGATGTCACAACGACCCTCCTGTAACCTTACAAGTTGAAAGAGTAATTGACTTTCATTACAATGGAAGAACTATTCTATTAGAGATTTGCTTATGATTTTCTTTTGACAATTAGTTTTCTGTGGTTAGTTATTTATCTTATGACCCCGATTACACATGTTACTGGGAATTTCCTTCACTGATAAATAATTCCAAGCCCTCTCAAGACCTTTTTGGTACCCTCTTTTACTCTAGTACCTACATTCTTCCACAGTCAATTTAGCGACTACGGGTTTGTGCTTCTCTGATGGTTTCGCAGTATCCCTCTATTTGTCTTGCAGATTTACCTTCTCTAATGCTACTGTTATCTAATTTCGAATCTTTGTGAGTCCTCACGGAAGTATTAATCTCCGAATAAACCATGATAGGGTAGAAACCCTGCTAAGGATGAGTGTTTTACTTCGATGAATCCCGGCAGGCCACCCACTAGCCAAAACATTCAAAAGGCTTTCTGTAACTTTCATTTAGTAAGAAAAGTAAAGGGGTTACCCTGTGTCCCAAACGATTCATAAAGGAAAAAAATACTATCTAACAAGCAATATACGAGTCTAAGGCGCCTTCTCGTTATATACTATGATTATCATTTTGAGGGTGGAAACCACCATTCAAGAAAGGTATTCGACATAAGTAGTATCCTGGATGAAGTGTGTGTAAGGTGAGAAAATACATTTCGGTGATATGATGGTTCATTATTACAGTTTCCGGCACTTATATCTTTCAGAAAAATGCCCAACTACTATACTAACTAGATTCTTATATTTGGACTGAAGTATATAATGTATCTCATCTTTCTTTCTAGATTATTTAAACCTTAGCATTCTTTCTTTGCTTTTATTTCGGGTATTTAAGTTTAAGAACTGTGCACAAATGAGACCTAATGATGGGGCCTCTGATTTTTTTGCGAGGTACCCATCAGATTGACGTTGGCCTCCTCCTCCGATCAAGTTCGAGGGAAACTTCGTCAGTTATGTCGCGAGATACAACCTATGCTAAGGCCCCACGTTAAGTAAAATACCAATTCTTCTATAATTGTTTTGTTATAGACACTTTACTTCGGTGATTCAATTATGTTTACTTTGTATAAGCAACTTTGTTATTTATTGACAAATACTAATGAAATTTACTTGTTTCCTTGTAGGTTTGAAGCCTCTGAACCATCGGATTTCAGGCACCCTTTCAAAGAAAAGGTACTCGAGTTCCTTTTAAACTCCTCATGGCTTATCGTCCCAGATGATAATATCGAAGCTTCTCGGTCTGAATACCGTAATGTATACAGTTAAAAATTCAGTTCCTATTTAGCAAAAGTATCAAATGTTGTAACAGTATTCAATATAGAAGATTATAACGCAATGGCTGCATAGATCGAACATACCCTAATTATGGGTTCTTGATTTGGATCATATTTTAATGTTAAAATACAATGCTCTTCTCTTATATCTCTTATAATGAAAAGTAAGAAAATACAAAACGAATAAAGTTTTCGAATTTGTCGATATGCTAGTTATTCAATCCTAATAGATTGTTTATGGAAAACGAAGTGCATATTAACCTTGTGCTTTCAGAAGGTATATTCCTTACTTTTTGATTACTCCTACATTATTCTAAATTTATCCAAATAACTTCATTGTGGCCAAATAAAATATGTTGTTTCTTTTATTCCATTGATGCCTAGTTTATACAATAGTTGTCACGATTCTTCGTTCACTAACAACAATATAAAATTTGAACCTATCGAATATGCATCCAGAATCTTTGTTTCAGTTCTAAGTAATAAAAAAATGAGCTTTCCTTGTTCTAGTATTTTGTTCCAGAATTTCATTTGTGTTGAAAGATTCATTTGGTTCAATAACTCCAAAACTTGAAATATAACCAGTTAGGCTTAATCGCTTCCATTACATCCTTAAAATCTATGGACCTATATATATACTCTAGACTTTTAGAAGTGAATTTAGCAAGTTGTGGAGTTATCACTCTATAGATATACATATATTTGTATACACAGTCGACTTCTATTATATGTATACAGTTATTTACACAGTTGTATTTAAATATGGTAGAGTAATCGTCCAAAATTCATGAGATTCTCTACAAGAATGTAAATAGGTAATGTCGTATCTATTGGTTTGCAATTCTCAGATTTATTCTAGAATAGTGGACACTACACGGTTATTTAAATGTAAACAACATACTCAGATGTATAAGACACGCTGGACTGGTAGTAATTTCTAATATAATTAAAAGGGTATAAATTCATTCACGTAGTTACTTTTTCCTGGTACATTTCCCATTCGAATTTCATTTCTATACAAGTTTACTTAACAGGATTTTTACTCCACAACTACATAAATTCTATGAGATTCCATCCTACTTTCACAGTATTCTCTAGAATTTAGTAAACAAAATACTTCAATCATATTTGAACAGATGGAAATGTATCAGTCAATAATTTACAATGACATTTAATTAAAGAAGGATAAATGAACATATTTGAATAATTTGTTGAACAACAAATGGAGTATCCACGTTCCTCCCAACCTTAAAACAAAGCAGCCAAATCACTTGTCCTGTTCACCCCCTAGCCTAACCATGAATCCATGAGGGCTAACTCGAAACTCCTCCTCAGTAAATGCCTTTCATTTTTAGCAGTCTTCTACTTGCCTCACACTCAACAAGTAGTGTTCATAACAGCAAGCAATCAGTAATTTTTCCCCAACATACTAGGAAATGTCTTGCCTCCTCACATAGGCTATATATCCAAAAGAAAAAGTGCCTAGGTCTTTTTCCCTCTTGGGATTTTTCATAGATTTCCAAATCCCTGATTTTCAGGGGCTTCCCATGGCCAAATTCTGGATTTTCCACTTGTAACAATCAGCCATGAGGTAGTTCCAACATGTTCCTCACTCATGGAGTCATGGTCAGCTGATTTCAACATGGTTGTTTCATTTGTCCTCCAGCAATAATTATAAAATATTTTTTTTCATACAAGTGTCATAATCAAGTATTTAGTTGGGTCAAATCAGATCTCTGCCCAACAGTCATAATCATTAATTACAATTAACCAAATTCAAAATTCGGAATTTCCATAAATGGCAAAAAGTTTCCAATTTTGAATTTGCCAAAAACGAAAATTAAATTCCTAAGAAATTTCCAACTTTAAAAAATAATTTATTTTGGGGGATGTCACATCCTTTCCCCCTTCAATAAAACACTTTCCCCAATGTTCATTTCTTTCTTGGAACAATATTGGATGAGATTTCTGCAAATCTCCCTCCAACTCCCAAGTGGCCTCCTCAGGGTTAAAGTGCTTCCATTGCACCTTTACCTGAGCGACGACTCTATTCTGAAGTGTTATTTCTCTCTCATCCCGAATGCACAGAGGTTCTGCCTAGAACTCGCCTTCTGGTTCCACCAGCACCAAGTTCCAATCAATCATATGAGTAGGGTCATGAACATAATTCTTTAACAAATAAACATGAAATACATTATGAATTTTTAGATTGGCTAGAAGTGCAAGTTGGTATGCTATGGGTCCTATTCGAGATAATATCTCAAAAGGCCCACAAAACCTAGGTGCCAACTTGTCACAATTCCCTAGATTTAATGAACTTTTCTGAGCTTTGACTTTTAAGTAGACGTGGTCCCCCACTTGAAATTCCAAGTGTTTTCTTTTCTGGTATGCATAACTTTTCTGTCTATCCTGTGCCTCTTTCAAGTTTTGTTGTACCTTTCTTACCGTGCTCTCCATTTCTTGGAGCATCTCTGTTCCAACCATGAGTCTGTTAACTGGGTTATCCCAGCTAATTAGAGTCGTACACTTTCGGTCGTATAGTATCTCGAAAGGGTTCATTTTAGCCGAAGTTTGGTACCCATTGTTATATGCAAATTCTACCAAGTGTAGGTAGTCTTCCCACTTTCTTGGTTTTGTTCTTATGTACATGCAGATCATATCTTCCATGATTTGGTTTGTTCATTCAGTCTATCCATCCATTTGTGGATGATAACTCGTGCTAAAATTCAAATTAGTATTTATCCCTGCAAACAATTCTTTCCAAAAAGCAGATGTAAATTTTACATCTCTATCCAAAATCACCATTTTAGGAATACCATGCAGTCTAAAAAAAAAATTCATGAATATTTCAGCGATGTTAATATCTTTAAAAGTAGACTTTACAGGAATAAAGTGTGCAGACGTACTGATGGGTGTTCTATATGCACTAAAAACACACTAAAAACCCTCAATTAAACTGTCAACCCGAGGTAAATAAACTTAGAGTTGTAGAAAAATATATTCCAAAGGTAGAAGTGTTGGTAGGAGTATAGTCTAACTAAGGAAGGTAGCTATCTAAGGCTATTCTACTCAAGCAAATCTATCTAATGAGCAAACCCTACTAAGCAATTTGAAACTATGTAACCTAAGTACTTTTGGGCCAAGGATCGATGGATAGTTCTTTAAGAAAGCAAGTAAAACCCTATGTAAAGCAAACTAATTCAACAGTAAGCAATACGAAACTATTTAAGCATAACAATAAGAAAATAACCAAAGAAAACTATTTTAACTTGCCAACCTACATTCAATGAGCAACTACCCTATGAAAGCAAATAAATAAACAAGCAAGCAAAAACACCTATCTAACCTATTAAAGCAAATAGACAAGCAATCAAAGACACCTAACTAACCTACTAAATCAATAAACAAGTAAGTAAAGACACCTAACTAACCTACTAAATCAAAGAGGACTATCTAACCTACTAAAGCAAATAGACAAATAAACAAAGGCAACTAACTAACCTACTAAAGCAAAAAGACAAGTAAGCAAAAACAACTAAATATTGCAAGCAATCAAATTAAAACTTCTCATTGAACAATTATCTAGCTTAAGAGGCAATTGGACTAAATGCTCAATGAAAAACTATTCCTAATGCATGAAAGGAAATCTAAGAGGCAACTGGACTAAATGCTCAATGCAAAACTATTTCTAATGCATTAAAGGAAATCTATTTTAATGAAAGCAAGAAGAACTACCAACTAATGTTTAATCTATAATAAGCAAACTACTATCTAATCTATCAAATCAAAGTATATCTATCCTATAGCAGCAATAAAACTTTATTTTAATTTATGAAAGCAAGAAACTATATCTATGAAAGGAGGAAAACTATCTCTTCTAGTCTACGAAAGCAAGAAACTATCTTTAATCTACGAAAACAGGAAAACTATCTTTTAACCTATGACAATTCAAATATAATGTTGGTGGTTGTGTGAATGTCTTCGGTGTCGAATGATATCTCGATGGAATTTGAAAACAAAGGACAATTCAAGCGGTATAATCTCAACACTAATCTCAATGGCAAAGTGAAAGGTATGGATTAAACAATCCAATAAGAATTTAGCCATGACAAAACAATGTTAAATACCCTGCATATTCATATATTAACCATAAAAAAACATAACAACATCATCATTATACTTCTATAATATGTAAGAAAAACTAGATTCAACCATTAACTAAGAAATTTAATTGCATTTTAATTCTAGGAAAGGAAATTGCGTAAAATAAAACTATGCTATGTCTACTCTAACCATTCAAACTGCAATAAGGAAATAATTAAAAACATAAATTAAACTATGATATTAAAAAGTAAATTAACAATCTATATTAACCAGCAACTAATTAAATGAGATCTATATAAAACTGAAGTAAGCACGCTATAATAAAAAACTGGAATTAACTCTATCCATCCATCAAATCCTTATCAATTAAAACGTTATTCTATGCTATTAAAAACTTTGTTTTAAACTTGATTCTAAAATCATAAATAAAAAAATAATCTAGTATTTAACTACACATGGGGTTAGTCTAGGAGTCTGCAGATCCATTCCTAACTACGAGATTAATGCATGCTAACAAAATTCATCATACTAACCTGCAAAAGAGAGTCAAAGCAAATTAGATTATAACAACAAACTAATTAACAAAATAGAAATGCATGTACACGAAATAAAGAGAACAATTAATCTATGAAATACATAAAAAAAAAAAACAAAGAATAGTTACCAGACTGTTGGTGGGCCCCCCAGCATGTCGTGGTTACTTCTCAAACGCACACCACGAACTCAGCAAAATGAATTCACCATTAAAACGCAGAAACACAGTTTTATACAATTCTGGCAATTGAAAAATGCAAAAACAGAGCCAAAATCGTTTTTGGATCTAACAAACGACTTCTTCTACTGCTTAACAATTATCTGACCACCACGGTGGCATAATGTTTACAGACCAAGTGGTCAATCATAGGAGGTTCGAACCACTTCTAAAATTGGAAAATTTCATTAATGGTGCCCTAACTGTCGAAACAGAGTGAGCCAATAATCACCCACCATAACAACCCAAAATGGAGTTGTCAAGAGTTCAGTAGCTGGAGGGGATAAGGATGAACAAAACCCACGTTCCTGATTCTCCCATTACTGACCTCCAATACCATAACCACCAAGTCACCCTCCGTTTTTGTGCAATACGCAGTGATGGAAGGAGTGTCAGATCGGGTACCAGAACGAGTGCTGGAATGAGTATCAGAAGCAAAAACATAATGCATTTTTTCCCTGTAACATCAAAAAACATGAATCAGATCCTTGGAAGCATGAAAACATGATATATTATGCTCAATAGAATCATTAAACATGAATCATACGTACCTTATGTCGATCATACCGTTTTATCATAAAATTCTTCAAAAAGATCCTTCAAAAGATGAAAAACACATGTACATGTGGAAAAAGCGCATAATAACCATCATAAAAGTGATCATATATCGGGCCCAACACTTACTAAGTTTATCGATTACTACCATAACAGAATCATTTTGTTTCTGAGTTTTAGGCAAACCTGTAATAAAGTCCAGTGATATAGTCCCCCATTTCCATTCTGGCACCAGTAAGGGTTGTAATAGGCTAGTTGGATGTTGGTGTTCGTCTTTTACCTGCTGACAATCTTGACACTTGGCCAAGTATTCTTCTGTGTATCCCTTCATATTAGGCCAATAAAATAATTTTCTAAGTGTTGTTATCATTTTCTGGTATCCTGGATGACCAGAATATGGTTTCTTATGCACTTCATCCAACATTGTTAACTTTAATTCTGTCAAATCTGGTATGTATATTATGTTGTTAAATCGTAGTAGACCATTTTTGTCAATACTCAGATCTGATTTGTCTGAATTCCCTGTAGTGTCCTGTATTTGTACCACTATTTGAGTGTACTTCTTGTCGTTATTACCTGCAGTCCTTATCCTCTGTTCAAGATCACTTTCTTCCCTACTAACATTTATTTCAAATAACCCATGAACTCTTCGGCTTAAAGCATCAGCTACTTTATTTTCCTTACCCTTTATATTTCTTACCTCAAATTTGAATTCGCTCAAGAAGGCTAGCCACCTTGCTTGCCTTGCATTAAGGTCTGGATGACCAAACATAAA
Source organism: Picea sitchensis (assembly GCA_010110895.2). NCBI lineage: Eukaryota > Viridiplantae > Streptophyta > Pinopsida > Pinales > Pinaceae > Picea > Picea sitchensis. The sequence goes on along the minus strand of SNQJ01S0018034.1, from coordinate 82,794 downwards.
TTTCACACTGTTGTTGTCAGTCAATAACAGAAACTTTTTGCCCATTATGTAGTGTCGCCACATTTTTAAGGTGTGTATTACAACTTCCAATTCTAAGTCATGAGTGGCGTAGTTTCGCTCGTGTTCCTTTAGTTTTTGGGACTCATAGAAAATAAGATGCCCTTATTGGGTTAGGACACCACCTAGTCCTTCTTTACTCGCATCTACACAAATGGTGAAGTCTTTGTCTGGATCTGCTACCTTTAAAATGGGTGTTGTTGTTAACAATTCCTTTAACTTATTAAAACTACCTTGACACTTCTATGACCAGTTGAAATTGGTCCCCTTCTTTTGTAATGATGTTATAGGGAAAGCAATTTTGGAAAACCCCTCTATAAATATGCGGTAATATCTGATGATTCCCATGAATCGCCAGATATCCGCTGCATCCTTAGGTACCGACCATTCCATGATGGCTCTTATTTTCTCAGGGTCGACTGCAATGCCTTCTGCAGATACTACATGTCCTAGGTACTGTGTTTTCTTTTGATAAAAATCACACTTATCAAATTTAGCATACATTTTGTGCTTCCTCAAAGTTTGCAGAACTATTCTTAAGTGCTCTTCGTGTTCTTCCTCTATTTTAGAATAGACCAGAATATCGTCAATAAATACCAATACAAACTTGTCCAAGTACTCACTGAAAATACTATTCATTAAACACATAAACGTGGTTGGCATGTTAGTGAGTCCGAAAGGTATAACTACAAATTCGTAATGTCCATATCTTGTTCGAAAAGTTGTTTTTCTTATGTCCTCATCCTTTATCCTAACTTGATGATAACCAGATCTTAAATCCAACTTCGAAAAGATCTTTGCCCCACCTACTTGATCGAACAGATCAGTTATCCTAGGTAAGGGGTACTTGTTCTTAATAGTCATTTTGTTTAATTATCTATAATCGATTCATAGTCTTAGAGTGTCGTCTTTCTTTTTCACAAAGAGGACCGATGCTCCCCATGGTGAAACACTTGGTCTGATATACTCTTTATCCAATAATTCCTGTAGTTGAATTTTTAGTTATGTCAATTTCGACAAACTCATTCGGCAAGGTTCTTTAGAGATAGGGGCTGAACCAGGTTGTAGGTCGATAGAAAATTCTATCTCCCTTCTAGGGGGTAATTCAGGTATTTCATCAACAAATACGTCTCTGAAATCATGTAGAACAACAAATTCCTCCAAGTTGGGTTTATTTTCTTTTTCTAACAGGTTTGTTACTTGGATGGCATAAACTTGACAACCCTTTCTCATGCATTTCTTGAATTGCATTGTTGAAACTTGTCTAACTGATACTGATTTTTATATACCTTGAACTGTCCTAGTGGTGTCATTTTCATCTTTATACTTAAGTGTCTTTTCATAACAATCTAATACTTCTTTATGCCTTTCTAACCAATCCATTCTGATAATTACATCATAAGATCCTAGCGGTAGAATGTTCATATTTGTCCTTATGTTTTGACCACCTAAACTGAACTCATAATCAGAAATAAAGTCCAACACTTTCCTTTTTGTTCCTATTGCTAATTGTACAAGCCATGATTTTTCATGTCTGGTTTTCTTAAGTTTATTTGACTCTACTATACCAGGAGTGATATAACTTAACATAGCTCTAGGATCAATTAAAATGGAAATTCGAGTGTTATTGATTTTACCTTCAATTTCCACCACATAGGACTGGTGGTCAGCTTGTCGGCCCTCCACTGTTGCATTTATCCGATGAAATCTTCTGCCCACATCTCCCACCATCAAGGCTTCCTTCAAATTGTGAACATCAGTTATGGTTGTTGAATTTAAATGTCGATAGTTCCTCCTTAGATGAGGTTCTCCACACTCCCAACACTTTAATGGTTCGCGGGAGCTGTCCCCAAACTTCTTTGTTCCCAGATTTATCGGTTTACCGCCTCCTTGCGTATTTGGATTGTTGGAGTGAAAATATTTCCTAGGAAATCTTTTTACTACGTTCTGATAAGGAGCTGGATGGTATCCCTTCTTCCATTGGTTCATTCGGTCTTGTTTCTTGTCCTTCCAAGCTTTGGGAAATTATGTCCATTGTTTGTATTGGTCATAACACATTCGAGCTTTCCTGAATACTTCACTCAAGGAGTTGGGATTATCAAATTCGATTTTGTCCTTGTGGGACGGTGGTAGGCAGCTTAGGAACCATTGGATTTTCACTTTGTCCTCCCGGATATAAGGTACGAACCTTAGTAATTCCAGGAATTTGTTTATCAGATCTTCCATAGCCATTTGACCAAGTCGTAACTCATAAAATTCTTTCGTTTTTCTTTCATAGTAACTTTCAGATAGGTATTGTTTCTTAAAGTATTTCTTAAAGTCAGACCATTCCATCTGTTTCTCCTTTAGACCCTTGGCCAATTTCAGGGCTTGCCACCAAATGCTAGCTTTTCCTTTCAAATTATAGATGGCCATTCTAACTTTCATATTGTTGGAATAGTTGTATATCTGGAAATACTTCGTGATGTCTAGTAACCATGCTTCAGATTCCCCCCCTGTTCTAGATTCCCCATCAAAGGTAGCTGGTTTGATTTTCTTAAATTCTCCCTCAAGGAGATCTACCTGTTTTCTTTTTCTATATGTTTTTGTTTTATCTTCAGCTGAAGGTGTACCTTCAGATGAGCTATCCCCTCTTTCTGCTTCAGGACCAGAATTCTTGGAGGCCCTTTTACTGACATTTTCTTCCTGGTTATCATTCTTTGGGGTTTTCTTTGTCACTATACTTCGCAACAAGACTTCATTTATTTCTTTATGTTCTTGTTGTGCCTTCTTCATTTTCTCATTGTCTTATTTGAAAACCTATAGCTCAACAATAAGATTCCTCATCGTTTCCAGAACTTCAGTAGGTGATCTTACATCACTATTCTGTCTTAGATCTTCAGGAGGTCTTTGTTTAGGATTCCCATCAAGTCTGATTTCTGCGTCATCCTAGGCTGCCATGGTTAACAAAAAACAGAAAACGGTTTTTTGTTTGTAACAGTAAAGGTTTATTAGTTTTACATAAACATAAATATGTGCTAAGTAATTAATTTGGCCCTATTCAAGGTCCAAGTGTTGTAACCTTTGCTTTGATAGCATATGTAATGTACCTCAAATTAGTAATAAAAAAAATAAAATTCTAAGGAACATTAATCTCCAAATTCAATTATTAGACTCGTAATCAGGGGAAGGTGGCAATTATCTCCATTGTAAAACTCTGATGAGTTTTTCTTATAATACGATTATCAATGTCAACATTTATTTCCAGTCTAACATACAAGCAACATAATTCCTAAATGAATAACCTTCCATCACTCTAACATTCACATCAGTCCTAAAGTTATCCTAATATTCATATATACATTTATATATTATCTTGGATTTAGACTATGGGGAACTTTAGGAATTACGACCTTAAATTCCTCCCCTAGAAAAACACCTCTATACTAGTGTGCAGAGTAATCTCCATTGGCCTAAGAAAAAATTGTACTATGCACTACGCAGGGTGGTCGGGAGTACACCCTTAGTGGAAAATGTTGGATTAACATAAAATATTGGCATTTAATCCTTCCATGACCAAAGACCCTGAATGGAGTTCTTTGTAACTAACAGTTGGTTAAAGGTTTGCCAGTTACCATTTACATAAAGGTTTTGTAATTATGAGATTCCATCCAAACCAATTCATTTAACCCTAACTAAACTGCCTGCTATCTCAATTGAACGATGACTCCCTTTGAATCGAGATTCTAACTGGACTTACCCTCTTTACTTCGTACGTCTTCAATGTGAAGGTAAGTTTCTCGACATGCGTGAAATTTAAACTCTGATCCGACCATTAATGAAATCCTATGTGAGTGAGAAAAATGATGGTTTCATTTGACCCCTTGACCAATAGACTCACGCCAACTATTGCCCCATCACATGGCCATTATCTTCCATTGTACTAGTATCCTTTACTCTGCGTAGTAAGGACTTATTTAGGTTTAGATATCATTCATTTGACATTCGCGCAGTTTTCCAAAAAAAACACTTCTGTGTTTTTCTTCGCAAGGGAAGATTGAATGGTCAGAGGCTTCACCAAGTGGAATTCAGTGTCCCTACCCGTCCTCTCTGGTACGTTCGCAACCCTCTTGTAACCTTACAAGTTGAAAGAGTACATGGATTTCATTACAATGGAAGAACTATTATATTAGAGCTCTAGTTATGATTTTCTTTTGACAATTAGTTTTTTGTGGTTAGTTATTTATCTTGTGACCCCGATTACACATGTTACTGGGAATTTCCTTCACTGATAAATGATTCCAAGCCCTCTCGGGACCTTTTCAGTACCCTCTTTTACTCCAGTACCTACATTCTGGCACAGTTAATTTAGCGACTACGGGGTTGTGCTTCTCTGATGGTTTCATTGTATCCCTCTATTCGTCTTACGGATTTACCTTCTCTAATGCTATTATTATCTAATTTTGAATCTCTGTGAGTCCTCACGGAAGTATTAATCTCCGAATAAACCCTGATAGGGTAGAAACCCTGCTGAGGATCAGTGTTTTACTTTAGTGAATCCTGACAGCCACTTGCTAGCTGAAACGTTCAAAAGGATTTATGTAAATTTCATTTAGTAAGAAAAGTAAAGGGGTTACCCTCTATCCCAAACGATTCGTAAAGGAAACAAATACTCTGTAACAAGCAATATACAAGTCTAAGGAACCTTCTCGTTATATACTATTATTATCGTCTTGAGGGTGGAAACCACCATTCAAGAAAGGTATTCGGCATAAGAAGTATTCTGGGTGAAGTCTATGTAAGGTGAGAAAATACATTTCAGTGATATGTTAGTTCAGTACTACAGTTTCCAGCACTTATATCTTTCGGAAAAATGCCCGACTACTATACTAACTGGGTTCTTATATTTGGACTGAAGTATACAATGTAGCTCATCTTGCTTTCTAGATTATTTAAACCTTGGCATTATTTCTTTTCTTTTATTTCGGGTATGTAAGTTTAAGAACTATGCACAAATGAGACCTAATGATGGGGCCTCTTATTTTTTTGCAAGGTACCCATCATATCGACGTTGGCCTCCTCCTCCCATCAAGTTCAAGGGTGAATTCGTCAGTTATGACGCGAGAGATGGCCTGTGCTAAAGCCCCAAGTTAAGTACAATACCAATTCTTCTATAATTGTTTTGTTATAGAAACTTTACTTCGGTGATTCAATTATGTTTACTGTGTATAATCAACTTTATTATCCATTGATAAATACTAATGAAATTTACTTGTTTCCTTGCAGGGTTGAAGCCTCTGAACCCTTGGATTTCAGGAACCCTTTCGTAGAAAAGGTACTCGAGTTCCTTTTAAACTCCTCAGGGCTTATCATCCCAGATGCTAATATCAAAGCTTCTCGGTCTGAATACCGTAATGTATGCAGTTAGAAATTCAGTTCCTATTTAGCAAAAGTATCAAATGTTGTAACAATATTCAATATGGAAGATTATAACGCAGTGGCTGTGTAGATCGAACATACCCTAATTATGGGTTCTTTATTTGGATTATATTTTAATGTTAAAATACAAGACTCTTCTCTTATATCTCTTATAATGAAAAGTAAGAAAATACAGAACGAATTAATTTTTTGACTTTGTCGATATGCTAGTTATTCAATTCTAATAGATTATTTATGGAAAACGAAGTGCATATTAACCTTATGATTTTGGAAGGTATATTCCTTACTTTTTGGTTACTCCTACATTATTGTAAATTTCTCCAAATAAATTCATTATGGCCAAATAAAATCTGATGTTTCTTTAATTCCATTGTTGCCTAGTTTATACAATAGCTATCACGATTCTTCATTCACTAACAACAATATAAAATTCGAACCTATTGAATATGCATCCAAAATCTTTGTTTCAGTTCTAAGTAAGAAAAAACAAGCTTTCGCTCTTTTAGTATTTTGTTCCAGAATTTCATTTGTGTTGAAAGGTTCATTTGGTTCAATAACTCCAGAACTTGAAATATAACCAGTTAGGCTTAACCGCTTCCATTACATCCTATATATATACTCTAGACTTTTAGAAGTGAATTTAGCAAGTCGTGGAGTTATCACTGTATAGATATACATATATTTGTATACACGGTTGGCTTTTATTATATGTATACAGTTATTTACACAATTGTATTTAAATATGGTAGAGTAATTGTCCAAAATTCATGAGATTCTCTACAGGAATGTAAATACGTAATGTAGTATGTACTGGTTTGTAATTCTCATATTTATTCCAGAATAGTGAACACTACATGGTTATTTAAATGTGAACAACATACTCAGATGTATAAGACACGCCGGACTGGTAGTAATTTCTAATATAATTAAAAGGGTAGAAATTCTCACACAATTACTTTTTCCTGGTACATTTCCCATTCGAATTTCATTTCTATACAAGTTTACTTAACATGATTTTTACTCCACAACTACATAAATTCTATGAGAGTCTATCTACTTTCACGGTATTCTCTAGAATTTAGTAAACAGAATACTTCAATCATATTTGAACAGATGGAAATGTATAAGTCAATAATTTACAATGACATTTAAATAAAGAAGGAGAAATGAACATATCTGAATAATTCGCCGAACAACAAATGGAACAGTCACGTTCCTTCCAACCTTAGAATAGGGCAGCCAAATCACTTGCCCTATTCACCCCATAGCCTGACCATGAATCCATGAGGGCTAACTCGGAACTCCTCCTCAACAAATGTCTTTCTATTTCAGCAATCTTCTCCTTGCCTCACACTCATCAAGTAGTGTTCATAATAGCAAGCAATCAATATTTTTTCCCCAGCATACTAGGCAACATCCTGCCTCCTCACATATGTTATATATCCAAAAGAAAAAGTGCCTAGGTCTTTTTCCCTCTTGGGAATTTTCGCAGCTTTCCAAATCCCTGATTTTCAGGGGCTGCCCATGGCCAAATTATGTATTTTCCACTTGTAACAATTAACCTTGAGGTAGTTCCAACATGTTCCCCACTCATGGAATCATGGTCAGCGGATTTCAACATGGATGTTCCATTTGTCCTCGAGTAATAATTATAAACTATTTTGTTTCATACAAATGTCATAATCAAGTAGTTAGTTGGCTCAAATCATATCTTTTCCCAACAGTCATAATGATTTATTACAATTAACCAAATTCAAAATTCAAAATTTCCATAAATGGAAAAAAAAAATTCAATTTCGAATTTGCCAAAAACGGAAATTAAATTCCTAAGAAATTTCCAACTTTAAAAAATAAATTATTTTTTGGGATGTCACACGGCCAGAGGGGAACCTTGTCAGAAAAGGATAAAGTTTTAAAAATTGTGAAGGGGATAGTTCACAAATTAACACCAGAAACCTTTTATGTTCTGAAAGATCAACTTGAGGTGCACACAACCATGTATGTCCTCTATATTTCCATAACACTGCACTCAGCAAAGGTCATCACATGGGAGAATGTGGCTAGCATCCTTGAACAAGAAATCCTATTGCAAATCGGGTGCTAGAAGGAGATCATCAAACCCTTGTTGACAATAGAGACAACCTGCCTAATTATATTGGAGCCACCTACAAGACAAATCGTGGAAGATCCTATGAAGAGTGCTCTCTAATTTCCTGTTCTGATGTGTGAATAATGCAAACATATGTGCTAGAGGAGTTCTCCTAGATTCCATATTTGGTTTCCCTCCTAAACTTCTTGTTGTACACTTGGTATGGCCTGCCCTTCATATCACCTGAAAATATTCTGGTCACCATTTCAAATAGATCAAGAGCCATGCTAGATCTAATTTATGTATGCCTTTACTTGGTATATTCTTGTCCAGTGCATAGGAGGAAAACTTTTGGATTGCTTGTTGCAGATTTGGTTTTTTTATGGAATTCTTGGCCCAGATGCATTTGTGGGGGTTTCAAATGAAGTAGGAACTATGCGGGGAGTAGTGCAGATTGTATTATATTGGATATACAAGAATTCCACACCAACCAACTCTGTTGAATCCAAAGTGGATTTGGAACGACTTATTCAACAGATTCAACAAGTGATGGACACATTGTTTGTATCTATTTTAAACAATACAAATAATTTAATAATAGTTGCTTAATCTCAGGTCACAAATTAGTGAATATAAAACTTTGGATATTGGATCCCATCAAATTAATGTATAACAATTGAATTTATTTGGGTTGAAGAAAGAATACATGAGGATGACACCATATTATTGATACCTTGGATGAAGAGAATGTTGATGTTTGAGATAGCATCATGAGACATTCTCCCCGGAGGGTCCTGTATGGACTAGTAGGAGGGAATGTGGAATTCATATTGTCGTGCCTCAGATAGTCAGATGAAGGAACCAAGACATTGGTATCATGAGGGAACCTCGATATGTCTTAGACATTGGTTTCATGAGGGAACCTCGATATGTCAAGTATGGTCCAAGATGACTTAGCATGATCAGCCCCAAGGGAACAAATTTATATTATGTTTTTATATCTACTTGGAGAATCCATAAATGTGATGGTTAAAAGACATAGGGAACAAAAGCATGGTTGGTGTGGAAGTAACAACATTGGACAAGGGTTCTCCTAGAAAGAGGGAGCAATTTGGTTCAAGCACGAGGTAGACATGGAGGGAAATACCTTCCAACATCATGTCAAGGAGAGAAATTGCCATACATAATGCTCAGAGATAGGAAGTCTCTAGGAGCAATATACCTCTAGGACTCGATCATACCAGATAGCAGAGACAATTCTGGTGATCATGGATACATCCAGTCAAGAACGATTGTAGCACAACTATGGTGATCAATCGAGTGAGGAGGAAAAAAACATTATGAGACTTAGAGGGAGCAGGTGAAGCAGTCCCAGTACATGAGTATAGCCATGAGATGTTGAGGAAGAAGGCATGGCAGCAGTTCCAATGTATGTAGAGGCACTCCTAGAGAGGGAGGTAGAATCAATATCAATATTGAAATGTTCTTCAAGTTTCCTCTCAACTATTATAAAGTATGTTAGAGATGATATTAAAAAGAGGATCACCTTAATCCTTGATATTTGGGAACCAAAAACTAATTCTACTAGTATTTCAACAAGGATTTCAAATCTCAAAGAATATCTCCAAAAGGAATTAGAAAATTATGAGCATTTTTCAAAGAAGTTGTCAACACCTTCACTGATAGAATATCAAGTATTAACGATGTCCAAAAAAGGGAACAAAAACTCCCATCAAAAGTCTCACATAAACAAATGAATGAATGTTGGCTAAAAATAATCAAATGTTTACAATAAATTATTATTGATTGTGACACTATACATTCAAAAAGAAGTTATTTATTTATTAATTGTGATTTAAAAAAAAATGGAGGGCCCACATTTGATAATGGGCTCTATATTACTCAAAAATGCTTGATTACAAGAGCAGCTAGAGGCACTAAAAACTTCATGGGCTAATGAATTTGACAACCTAATAGAATTATCGCAAGAAGAAGTTGAGAAATGGTTAATTCATTTTGTAATAAAAAATGAAGACCAAGAAGATATTATTCATTAGTTTGGTTTTGCGTTAAAATATGTTGAATATGAGTTGTTCAAAACCAAGATCAAGAAAAATTTAACGGTTTCTCCCATGTGGGAGTACATTGAACAATGGTTAAAAAATTATTTGATCAAAATAACTGATCTAGATTCCTAAGAAGCAGTTACGACTGGTAAAGCACCTCCAAACTAGAAATGTATAAAAAGAATCCCCAACAAGAAAACCGAGAGTCTTTCCATCATAGTAAGTACAGTAACCATTTTGTTAAACTTTTCCTTGTTGAGATTTGGGTACCTTGGAAAGTGCTCCCCTTATGTTTGTGAGCTTCTAAACACATTTGGGAAGTACTTTGCACAATGTACTATGTACTTTATGTCTAATTTCACTTTGACTTAGGAGATTTAAGTCAAAAGTGAAATTTGGTCATTTTAGCCTAAAATGACAATTACTTCACTTTGTGGGTGAATTAAGGGACATAAAATGAAACTATGGAAACTTAAGTAAAGTGGGTTTTGAGTTGAGATTTACTTGAGATGATCTCAACCATTGACTTAGGATGAGACGAAATGATCTCATCCACACATTTATTAGGTTTCCTTATGCATCCTTAAGGAGGGCGCAAGGGCAACAAGGGGCTCATTCATTCACTCTTATGTTCACTTGAGGAGAAGAAGGAAGAGCATGAGCTTGAGAATGGAGGCATTGGAAGAGGGCATATTGGGTGGTTCCTTGCATGGAGGAGATTTTGGAGCTTGGGTCCCTATTATTTGATGGATTGAGCCTATTTTGAATGCATGAAATATAGAAAAAGGTCCTAGCAGCCTTGTGACCATTGATCAAGCTTTGTACCCTAGATTGAGATTATACCTTGATTAAGGATTTATTTAACATTGGAATAGGTTTTGAGAACTCATGAAAAAAACTCAATTGAGATTTTAATATTAATAACTTGATAAGGTATTAAAAATTTACCTTGGTCAAATTTTTATTTCACTATTTTCACACAGTCCCTTGCCAAAATGCTGACCAAAAATAGATTCACCCTGCTGCTAATTTTTATAATATGATAAAAGGAACACCATTGGAAAACTACAAATTTATGCTATCTTGGACAAATCATTAAATCCATTCCTTCATTTCTCATGAATATCATTAGGCTAAAGAATATCTATCTATGCAACAATAACCTCCCTTTGATTTGAATGGCCATTTTACATTCTTATTTTGGTTCCTCTTTTATCATCCAACACCATTAACCTCACAATATAATGGTTCATTGTTCCCATGCATTATGTTTATGTTCTATAGGTGTTCCTTGGAATAGGTTTCAATGCTTGTCTTGGCGTAATTTCTACCATAGATATTCCCCCTTTTTATAATGAGTTATGTTTTGAACGACATATTCTCTAGTGTTCTATTTTCGTTGGACCTAGATAGAGGTGAAATGACTTTATCATATTTCATCTTTGTAGATATGCCTTGATAAGAGATAATTTCACCACACTATCTTCCAGTGGTTGCATGTTTCTTTATTCCCATTCTATCCTTACCCTACACAATTTGACTCTTTTCAAGCATGGTGGTGTTAATGCTGAATGAAGTTCAACCACATTGAAACTTACCAGCCTCCCAAGTAATATAATCTATTACATTACATCTCTTTATCTAATCCTTTGCATATGGAAGATAGTTAAAATACTACCATAAAATGTATTGTAATAAAAAACCGATGAGGTTCTTGCATGTACATCCTTGTGTGAAGTCCTTAGATCCTAAAACCAGAAAAAATCCAATTAAAATTACCATGTTCCCTTCATTTATGCAGGGTTACATGCAAGTTTCCCTTACCTATTGTTACAGTTGTAGCAAGATATCTGATTTCCCCATTGACATTGTACGTTTTCTCTACAATGGCACCAAATTATCTCATTTGAATGCAACCTTTCAAATGGACTTAAAAACTGTATGTTTTAATGTAATGTTTCAAATCGACTTAAAAACTCTGTGTTTTCAAGAGGAACATCATTGTTTCTCTAAAGAATTGCACCCTGTATTCACAATGTTGTTCATGTTGGAATTTGATGACAACGAAATTCTCCAGGATTGGGATTTTAGATCCTATAATTCAGTTTTGGTTGTAACTATTGTGACCAAGTTAGAATATGGGTGAAATGGGAGGTTTCAAGTCAGTTCTCATGTAACTGTGTATTTCTATAAATTCATTTTATGCCCGTAGAGGATAAGTGTGAGGGAAAGATGTATGAGTGAATCTGTTGTAAATCTCCTTGATCTAAATAATAAGACAATCGATGCCTTCACTTGGTGAACGTAGCCAAAATCTTGGGTGAACCACGTAAATCCTCGTGTCAAATGTTTGATCTGTTTTTTGTATTAATATGTTACATATTAACTCACTAATGGTGGTTAAAGGATAACCAGTGGTATCAAATCTGTGTTGGAGATCCATGAGGACCAAATAGTGGTGCAAGATCATGAATTGATATATGTATTTCAGAGGCAAAGTGAAATGGGAGCGTCATTTTTCATATCAACGTTGGGGGCTCTACACGGAGGGAGCGTTGTTTTAGGGTAGACTTACATTCTTCACCATTTTCTAATTCAGCGTTGTCCTATATACTTGAAGGGAGCGCCGATTTTTTATCCCGTTCTTTTGATGTTGTCCTTCAAGTTTGGATGCCTCTAGTTAATTGTGAGCTTGAAACTTGAGATCAATCAAGAAAGCGTTTCAAAGAATGTGGCGAGTTTTTTTATCTCGAAAGTGAGTTACTAATTTTTTTTTTAATTCAGGAAATGGATTATTAATTACATCTTTGTTCTTAATTCATAAATAAGAAGCTAATTTCTCATGAGAGAACTCATGTTTTATCTCTCATGAGTGTAACTTCTCGATCATATCCAAATTTTATCATGTTAATGTTGTGAGAGTAAATTGACAAGCTGGAATATAAGATGGCGAAAACTCAGATTGCTAAATTTGAAATCGAGAAGTTCAATGGCAAGAACAATTTCGAGATTTGGAAGGTTAAGATGCATGATCTGCTCGTGCAACAAGGCGTGGTGAAGGCACTTTTGGGAAAAGAAAATAAACCCGTGACCATAACATATGAAAACTAGGATGAGATTGATGTGAGAGAACTGAGTGCCATACACCTGTGTTTGGACGATGATGTTCTATTCAACATTGTTGTAGAGAATATATCAGTCAGTTTGTGGATGAAGATGGAAAGCTTGTATATGACAAAATCCTTGATGAACAATATCTTCCTGAAAAGGAAATTGTACAGTTTATGCATGAAGGAAGGTATGAAAATCGTTGATCATTTAAATACTTTTAATACTCTCTTAGTTCAGTTGACTAGCATGGGAGTAAAATTCGATTCTGAAGACAAAGAAATTACATTATTGTGTTCTTTGTTCGCATCATGGGATCACTTTGTTACCTCTATTAGTTTCATCACAACAGAAAGTATTGAGTTTGATGTTATTATTGGAGCACTACTGTCTGAGGAAACAAGGAATAAAACCAATTCAGAAACCCCTACATCTGAGGCGATGATGGTTAGAAGTAGACCTAAATAAAGAGGTCAGGGTCAGAGGGATTTCTCTCTATCAAATTCGAAGGGTGGAAAGAGAAAGCTTAAGTGTTGGTTTTGTGGCAAATCGGGACACCTGAAGAAGGAATGTTGGAAGCGACAACAAGCCTCCAAAGACGACCCTCCAAAAGAAATGAAGGAAGAAAACACAACTGAAACAGGTTCAACAACATGTTCAGGTATGACTAATGAAGTTTTATCAATAAGTATTGGTTCACGTCATGTTCAACAATGGTTATTAGATTCTGGTGCTTCAAATCACATGTGTCTTCATAGACACTCGTTTGTTACTTACCAATCTATAGATGATGGAATAGTTTACATGGGAAATTATATCTTGTGTAAAGTTGTGGGAATTGGTAGCATTAGAATTAAGATGTTTGATGGAACTGTTAAAATACTAACTAATGTGAGACATGTACCTGAGCTTAGGAAGAACCTAATTTCTTTGGGAGTGTTAGACATTGGAGGATATAAGAATATTGTTCAAGGTGGAGTTATGAAATTCTAAAAATTAATCCTATTGGTTATGAAAGCGAATAAGGTTGGTAACTTGTTTCTATTAGAAGGAAGAAATGAGTCAGATCATGCAACATCAGTATCTAAGAATGAAAATGATTATGTTCGATTGTGGCATCAACGGTTGGGCCATATGAGCGAACAAGGATTGAAGGTATTATCTGATCGCAAGTTACTTCCTAGTCTAAATTCTTTAAAGTTAGATTTATGCAAGCACTATATTTATGGAAAACAGAATATGCAGAAATTTAAAACCGGAAGACACACTAGTGAGGGAATCCTTGACTCTATCCATTCTTATGTTTGGGGACCATATCCTACTGTTTCCTATGGAGGATCATCATATTTTGTAACTTTTATAGATGATTTCTCTAGGAAGGTTTGGATCTATATGTTATAAAGAAAGACTGATGTATTCACTGTTTTCAAGCAGTTTAGAGCTTTGGTAGAAAAGAGCATTGATAGGTCTATTAAATGTTTAAGAACAGATAATGGTGGTGAATTTACATCAATGGAATTTCAAAACTATTGCAATGAGTTTGGGATTGATAGGCACAAAACCATTTCCTATACTCCTTAGCAAAACAGAGTTGTTGAACGCATGAACATGACTCCTCTAGAGAGAGCAAGGAGTATGCTAAGTAACGCCAACTTGCAGCATGAACTATGGGCAGAAGCAATAACTACAACTTGTTATCTGGTGAATCGATCACCATCAACAACAATAGAGTGCAATATTCTTGAAGAGGTATGGAAAGGTCACCCTTGTAATTATTCTAATCTTAAAGTTTTTGGTTGTGAAGCATGTGCTCTAATTTCGAAAAATCAGCGTTCTAAACTAGATCCAAAATAAAAAAGGCTCATCTTTGTTGGATATTGTGATGGTATTAAGGGGTACAGGTTGTGGGATCCTACTGCCCACAAGATCACCATTAACATAGATGTAATATTTGATTAATCATCTATCATCAAATCAGATGCAGATATTTAAATGAAACAGGAAGAAGTACCTAAGTATCAACAGATTCAGTTTAAAACTAGTTCAAATACAGATGAAAGTGAACATGAACAAGTTTTTGAAGATGTTCATGAAGATTTCCCTACAAAGGAAGACATGGATGATGATAGCAATCAAAGGAATTTGGATGAGCCACAAACTTCCTTCAGGAGGTATATGCAGGTCAGAAATCCTCCAAGAAGGTATGATGATTTTGTTTTGTTAGTTTCTTTAAGTATTAATGATGATGAACCTTCGTGCTATCAGAAAGTTGTGAAGGGTTCTAACAGTGATAAATGGAAAGAAGCAATGAAGGATGAAATGAATGCTTTAGCAAAGAATGATACATGGGACCTGTTAAAACTACCAAGAAACAGGGAATTTGTAGGTCGCAAATGGGTCTACAATCTGAAGAAGGGTGTTGATGATAAGGTGGAAAGGTACAAAGCAAGGCTGGTTGCAAAAGGATGTTCTCAGAAAGAAGGTATTTACTTTCATGACATTTTTTTACCAGTTGTTAATATTGTTTCAATTCAAAGTGTGTTAGCATTGGTTGCATTACTTGATTTGGAGTTGGAGCAACTAGATGTTAAGACTGCTTTCTTACATGGAGATTTGAATGAGGAGATCTACATGAAACACTCTAAAGTTTTCGTTCAGAATCGCAGCAAGAAATTTGTTTGCAGGCTTAAGAAATCATTGTATGGTCTGAGGAAGTCGCCCACACAATGTTACAAGAAATTTGACTCTTTCATGGTGAAACAGAATTATACAAGGAGTGAGTATAATCATTGTGTCTACTTTAAGAAATTGAATAATGGCATATTTATTATCTTAGTATTGTATGTTGACGATATAATTTTAGCAAGAAAAAGCATAACTGCGATCAACAGGTTAAAGGATCAGATGGCTATGATATTTGATATGAAAAATCTAGGAGCAGCAAGGGAGATTTTGAACATGGAGATATTCAGAGATAGGAGGAATGGTAAGCTTTGGTTGTCACAACAAAAGTATGTTGAAAAGATACTTTTGAGGTTTGGTATGAGGGTAAAATCATGAATCTAGGTGACACTTTCGTGACAATCCGATCACCAAAATTCCTAGCGGCAATTTTTCGGCAGAAAAAATGTTGCTAGGAATTTTTTCGGCCAAAAATTCGCACGTCAAATTTAACGGTGCCCTCGAAATTCGTGTACAATGTTTTCCGGATGAATTATTTTCCCTTGGTAAGCATATTTCGGATGAAAGACTTTTCGACCGAAACGTTTATTTTTAACGAATTCTATTAAAAATAGGTTTCGACCGAAAGAATATTTCAGTCGAAAACCTAAAAATGAGACTGTTTACATAAAACTGTAAATTCTCTCGAGCTTACTTCATATTTGGAGGTAGCAGACTCCTACAAATACTCAGAATTTAGTTTCAGAATTGATACCAACATTTTTTAAATTGAATCTACTTTCATTGAGTATAATTTGTTTTCATTTTCATTTTCATTTTATCTAATTTTATTTATTTTTATAAAAAAATCACTCTATAATATTTTTAGGTGAGATTATGATTCGGTGAAATGAAAAATCCATATCTCTAAAAATAGAGTGGAAAATTATGGAAAATTTATATTCATAATCCTTAAACCATTATCTTCAAAAAAGTATTTTTAGATTTTACTTTTAAGTAAAAATTAAGATAGTTACATGGTGGAAAAAAAAATGTGTTATATTCATAATCCTTAAACCATTATCTTTAAAAAGGTATTTTTAGATTTTAATTTTAATTAAAAATTAAGATAGTTACATGGTGGAGGAAAACATGTGTTTAAAATATATAACTTTTTCAAATTGGTCAACTTCTAATATTCACGTTAGATTCAAAACTATAGTCATCACAAAATAGAATCTCTGTAGAGGTATATTTCATTTGTCAAAACAAAAGTTTAATAATGGATACATTGTTGTAGGAAAAAATAACTCATTATCTTTCCCTTCATTTTTAAGTAACATGCTCTCAAACAATTTGGCAAATAGTCGGTAGAAAGCTAACAAAATTCTTCACAAGTTTTGCTTTTACAGTAAAGTAAAATTATAAATAAAAAAATAAACAAAATTCTTCACAAGTTTTGTTTTTACAGTAAAGTAAAATTATAAATAAAAAAATAATTTTATTTCTTCAAGTTGAATATCCTGTGCAAAAGTGTTACCCATCTTCATGATTTTACCCATGAACAATGTCCCTTTGGTTTCCCATTTTAAACTCTATTCAAGTTTACGTCCTAGTACAAAATAAAAAATAGAATATATCTCTCGAATACCATATGTTAATGCAGTAGAAAGTCTAATGTATGTGATGGTTAGTACAAGGCTAGACATTTCACGGGTTGTCAGCAGGGATATGACAAATCCAAGTAAATAGCACTTGGCAACAGTGAAATGGGTGCTTCGGTATTTGAGAGACACAAGTGGTTATTGTATCACTTATAACAGTAGTTTTGAATTAGTATGTGGATATGTCGATTCTGATTTTTTAGGCTATTTGGACAAGAGAACGCCGACTTCAAGGTATGTCTTTACTCTTGCAGGTGGACCCATTAGTTGGATGTCAAAGCACTACAGAACATTGTTACTTTATCCCCTACAAAAGTATAATTTCACTTGACTAAGAATCCAGCGTACCACAATAAAACAAAACATATTCCTATCAAGTACCATTTTGTAAGACATCGATGAATGTGGAGTCTCTTGAAAAAGTTCATACAAAAGTGAACTGCGCAAACATGTTCACAAAACCAGTGCTTTTAAAGAATTTACAATGGTGCTTGGCTTCTCTTGGCTTGCAAAAAAGGTGATGAACATAAAAAAGAGTGAGCAAGGTATCACGTTAATTGTTGTCAAGGTGGAGATTGTTGGAATTTGATGACAACAAATTCCTCCAAGATTTAAATGTAAATGTGTATTTCTATAAATTCATTTTATACCCGTAGAGGCTAAAAGTGTGAGGGAGAGATGTATGAGTGAAGGTGTTGTAAACTTCCTTGATCTGAATAATAAGACAACCGATGCCTTCACTTGGTGGAGGTAACCCTAATCTTGTAGTTAGATGGAGGTAGCCCAAATCCTGAGTGAACCACGTGAATCCTTGTGTCAAATGTTTGATTTGTTTTGTGTATTAATCTGTTGTATATTAATTCGTTAATGATGGCTGAAGGATAACAGTTCGCTGACAATGTTGCAACTGTTACTGTCATTATTTCGAACTATTGCGTTGAATACTTATAGTGAATGCATGGTCTTGTTAGCGTTATCGAATTCAAGTTTTCCCAAGTTTTGTTTTACAATAGCACTTTGTTTTAAATAATTTAAATATTATATTTTTATATCAAAAGAAAGAATTTGTATTTTAATGAAAAAAAAACTCTGTTATCCTCGTTCCTAGATTGTGTTGCTGAAGCGCAAAATGATTTTCACTCTAAATTTAACATTATTGTATATCTTTTAGTCCAATAACAGAACTATTTATGGTGGCAGAATCCTTAAAATACTGCTTCTGAACAAAATATAGAACTCTTTATGGTTGCAGAATCCATAAAAATTTGCTTCTGAACGACATAAAAAAAATGTTGTTTCTTTTCCTAAACTTTGTTCTTTTCCAAAAATTAACATATCCTTCTGTTCCTTCATTACCCAGTTGGATTCAATATTTGGCCCATGAAATAAGGTAGCTTCTCACCTTCCATGTAATATAAATATAAAGTAGTTTTAAATAAATTATTTATAGAGTTTGTGAATTGACTTTAGCTTTGTGGTTATGGAATAGAGTGTTATTTTTCCTATCCAAATTCTTGAGTATATTGTTATTGTAAGGGTTTTAAGCTGCATTATTGATCTAGCACTTTTTAAAGAAAAATCAAAAATTTACACTCTTTACTATCCTCTAAATAAAAAATTACCAAAATAATTTAATTGAAAAAAAACTATTTATAAAACCTAAATAAATTAACTCAACCAAAAATTTAACAGAAATTTGGCAAAAGTTGTTGAATTCTGCAAATGTTGTTATACACTTTCAAAAATTTAATGCCTTTCAAAATAAAAACAGACATTGCGACCCTTTCAAAAATTTAATGCCTCTCTGCAAACAATGTCATCCTTAATTTAACTTCCAATGTACAAGGACATGATATCAGGCCTATCATAAGTATTTTAACAAAATCTAAATACACATTTGGCAAATGTTATTATACATTTTCAAGAATTTAGTGCATTCATAAATACAAACCTACCTGGCAACCCTTCACTAGACACAGAACGCCCTCCTTAATTTGACTTTAGAGTGTAATCCTAAAAATGTACTAAACATGAGTCCTTCGACATAAGCAGACTGTTGTGCCTTAAAGACATAAATAATTTAAAACATATATTGTATTTTACATGTAATATAAAACATTTAAAAGAAAATAAAGTGATAAAAACGCTATGAAATACAATCTATTGGATATGCTCACTATCACGTCTACGAATGAAGATTCTTTATCTTATTGAAGGATCTGCTACTTTTAAAAACCAGGTAACCCATGTATAGGAATTTTATAATTAACCTCACTCGCTGAAATTGTCCACTATCGAATTAAAAATAAAATTCAAGTGATTAATGCGGCTATGATTTTATAAATCAAGTAAACAAAGATGCGAGAGTAAACAAGAACAATGACAATACGAATTAAAAATAAAATTCAAGTGATTAATGCGGCTATGATTTTATAAATGAAGTAAACAAAGATGCGAGAGTAAACAAGAACAATGACAATAGTGAACGATAATATTTGGTTCATAGAAGTCTCAAAATTCAATACAATCAGCCGACGAGGGAATCGTACTTTTATCCGGCATAATCAAAACGTTTCAGCTTACATTATGAAACTTTGCATGCTGTGCGGGAATCGTAGTTTTATCAAGCATAATCAAAACCATTCGGCATACATTATGAAACTTTGCATGCTATGCCTTTTCGCTCGGAGCACAGTGGATAAAACGTTTATACAGTGCCACCAGTGTCATTCCATTAACCAAAATCAAAATTCCTAGAAAACTACCAGCTGCACTGCATATGAAATATTTAATTTCGTTATAACTAGTTAAGAGGGAAACTTCATACAGTAACAAAATCAGACTTTACCAGCTTCAGTTCGAGGTCTTGAGAGAATTCATGTTTTATAGTCTGCCAACTTCCAAAAGAACCTTTAAAGAATTCATGTTTTATAGTCTGCCAGCTTCTACAAGAAGCTTTCATGGGCCAATATGTCAGCCATATCGAGCCGCGCACATGCCATTTCAGTGTTTTCCCTTCTAAATCTTTCTTCAACGTCCACGTGATAGGATGCCCATATCCATCATCCTCTGTGAACACCACGCCCCCTT
>SNQJ01S0018034.1:47902-62591 GCA_010110895.2 Picea sitchensis | reverse complement strand
CAAGTTTATGCATCTTCTTTTAAATGTTTATGTGTGAGGTCTTTGCAAGATTAAATATGTTGTTTTCATAAATACAACAACAAAAATA
Organism: Picea sitchensis; assembly: GCA_010110895.2. Lineage (NCBI taxonomy): Eukaryota > Viridiplantae > Streptophyta > Pinopsida > Pinales > Pinaceae > Picea > Picea sitchensis. The sequence goes on along the minus strand of SNQJ01S0018034.1, from coordinate 62,503 downwards.
ACTTGCAGCAAATAATAACCAGCAAACACTCACAACAATAACAAGATGATAAAGGAGTTCACCCCTCTCTAGGCTACATCTCCTTGAGCCTCCATCAATGGACTTGGCTCTTTGGGATTAATTTGTCAAAGATTCTTTTACAAGATGTTTCTCAACTCCAATGGAATTATTGACTGTACCATTGGGTTCAGAATAGATAAAAACCCCAGAAATGACTAATAGAACTCTGAAAACGGATCATGGCTCATCCGGGCATGACCTCTTCTACATGTGACCTTGAGCTTCCCTGAGATTCCTTGTGGAAAAAACACCTGTAAAAGTCCTCAAATTCCTTTGAAACCTATCCCAATGTGTTCAGAGCATAACAATTAGCCAAAAATGACTATTCAGTCACAGAAAATAGACTTGGGCTCATCTGAGCATGACCTCAATCAATGAGGGCTTCAAGCTCCCTAGAGCTCTCTGAAACTTCAATGGTGAAAAATATGCAAAATAAGTCTTCAAATGCCTTTGCAAATAGTGCCAATGGATTCATAATGTCCAAAAACCTCTAGCTAGGCTTTTTCGGCACCTCATTTGGCCAAAAAATGAAGAAGATAGGCCTCCTGCCATTTTATTCCTTCAAGCTTGTTGTCTCTGGTTCGCCAAAACGCACCTCTGTACGTCCAACCTAGCACACGCGCTCAATATCATGCTAAAACCTAGCACTGGGCGCAATGAATAACCATGTGAACTCTAGGACAGTGAACGGAACTAAAGCCCCCAACCACCAAACCGTTGGGCATATGGGTAGGCACCCGAAACCGAGGGCTAACTGTTTTAAAAACCAAATCGCCCGCACGCAAAGAGGCAAGGTCATATGGTAAACATAGAAACCGGGGGCTGGTGTTGTAATCATTGAAAAATCTGCGAGCATTTTATATGGTGGTCACATGGTAGTTTGTGCGATCGGGGGCTGGGGCTAAGCCCCAGCCCGGAGCCCCGCGACAACCATAAAACAATGCAAATTTAAATATATATAAAAACATATATATAACAAGAAACATAGCGTGGCGCATTGGCAGGGAAGACTTTGCAAAAACTTTAAACTATAGAGGGAGGTCCAGGGTTCGATCCCCACAGACTCCATAATATTTTAAACAGCCAAACCAATAACAAGGTGCCACGTGGCACCATACCATTTGTCAAAATGATGCCACGTATCACAACAGGATTCGTCCACATCTTCCAATCAATGATTGCCATGTCATCCACTGCCACCTCAGCGTACGGACGTGCCATGTCATCTATACGGCCTCTGCCACATCAACTGTACGAACTGTACAGTCAGCAAATTTTTTTGCCTGTTTGACGATTCGAACAGAATGCGATATCTCACTCATCGGACGCCCGTTTAAACCCAAATGAGTTGCGTTGGGTTCATGACGACAAGGGATACACACCCATTCGTTTTGAGGCAACTTCGAGAACTTTGATTTTTGAGCAAAATTTTGACCCCTGGTCCAGATTCTCATCAATCATAAACTGTATTAACCTCATAGGGACCCATCCATCTAGTAGACAATTTACCTTTAAAATTTTTGAATCTTCTATCATATAGGAGGGCCCAATCACCTGGCTAGAAGGACTTCTTTTTAATGTACTTGTCGTGCCATTTGGTCCTTTGCTCTTGTATCAAGGTGGTTCTTTGTAGAGCATCCTCTCTTATCTCATCAAGCTCATTTAATTGTAATAGCTTCTATTTTTTAGCTCTGTTCAAGTCCATCCCTAATTGCATGGCGGTTCTAAAGGTTTTTACCTGAAACTCTATGGGCATTGGTACTTGTTTCCCATACACCAACTCATAAGGTGTATGGCCTATTGTATTTCTCCAAGCTGTCCTGTAGGCCCACAAGGCTTCGAGCAACCTATCAGCCCAGTCTTTGTGATGCAGTTGAACAGTCTTAGTGAGGATGGCCTCTATCACTTTGTTGGTCGATTCCACTTGACCATTGGCTTGGGGGTGATAGGGAGAAGACTTTATGTGTTTGATCTTGTACTGTTCAGTAAGAGCCTTGACCAAATTTGAGGTGAATTGTGTCCCTTGGTCAGTGACTATTTCCCAAGGTACCCCGAAACTAGTGAATATTTCCTCAAAGAGAAAGTCTACAACAGATTGTTCATTGGATGAATACAAAGCCTTGGCTTCTACCCATTTTGTTACATACTTTGTGCAAACTAATATGTACTTTTTCCTGTGGGACATGGGATTGATAGGTACTACAAAATCTAAGGCCCATTTTTTAAAGGGTTCGATCACTACTTGGGATTGGAGTGGAATTTCGTCGACTGTTGTAGGTTTTCCCATTTTTTGGCAATCATCGCAGCTGGCCACGTATTTCTTTTCATCCTTGAAGATGGTTGGCCAATAATAGTCAGATTGTAGAATCTTGTAAGTTGTCCTTTTTTCAGCAAAATGGCCTCCACACGGGCCATCATGGCAGGCTCTGAAGATATCCTGCATTTTGTCTTCCCGAACACATCTTTTGATTACCAAATCAGGTCCAATTCAGTATAGGGTATCCTCATGCCACATATAGTTGGCACTTTGCTAAATAATTCTTTGTTTTTCTCTGGATGTCATACTTTGAGGCAACTTCCTGGTTACCAGATAGTTGGCTACATCTACATACCAAGGGGTGTAAGTAGAAATGACAAATAAATTCTCATCCGGAAAATCATCATCGACTGGAGTACTGTCACCTGTATGAATAAGTCTAGACAAGAAATCAACAACCAAGTTGTCTCTTCTAGACCTATCTATGATAGTGATATTGAATTCTTGTAGTAACAACAACCATCTATTCACTCTAGCATTTGTAACAGGTTTGTTCATTAGAACTCTGATAGCTGAGTGGTCAGTGTGCACAAAAACTTCGTATCCTGTTATATAGTGTCTAAACTTGTTGATGGCATGTACCACTGATAAATATTCTTTTTCTGTGACAGTATAGTTTGCTTCAGCAGGTGAGAGGTTCTTGCTAACAAAGTATATAACATAAGGAATATGTCCTTCCCTTTGTTCTAATAGAGCTCCCAAAGCGATATCTGAGGCATTTGTGCAAATATGAAAAGGAAGAGACCAGTTTGGACCTCTCAAAGCAGGGGCACTTGAAAGTTTTATTTTTAAGATTTCAAAGGAGATTTGGCGTTGCTCATCCCAATAGAATTCAACATCTTTTGTTAGAAGTTTGAAAAGGGGGGCAGCTAGGTTTGTAAAATTTTGAATAAACCTCCTATAGTAGCCAACATGCCCTAAGAAACTTCTGATTTCTTTTTGTGAGCTAGGGATCTTGATTTGGGAAATAATGTCGATCTTGGAAGGGTCCACTCTTATTCCTGTACCAGAGATGTGGTGACCTAGAATAATTCCTTCAGTGAGCAACATTCTCGATTTTTCTTGACTGAGTGAGAGGTTGGTCTCTTTACACCTAACCAGTACCTTCTCCAAATTGTCCAATGCCTATTGGAAATCATCCCCATATACCATGAAATCATCCATGTAGACTTCCACACAATCGTTGGTTAAATCAGTGAAAATAGCCAAGACAACCCTTTGAAAGGTAGCAGGGGAATTATATAACCCAAAGGGAAGAACCCTATAGGCATAGGTTCCCCAAGGAGAGGTGAATGTGGTCTTATCCTGATCTTCTAGTTAAATTTGTATTTGGTTGTAACCACTAAACCCATCTAGGAAAGAAAAATACCTCTTCCCAGACAAAGTGTCTAAGACCTGATCTATGAAAGGCAAAGGGAAGTAGTCCCTATAGGTGGCGTTGTTTAATTCTCAAAAGTCCACACAAATCGTCCATTTCCCGTTTTTCTTTGGTACAATAACTAATGGAAAGACCCACCTGCTATCTGATATAGGGTAAATGAAATTGGTTTGTAGGATTTTTTGGAGTTCTTTTTTTACTATATCTTTCAAGGCTGGGTTCATTCTTCTTTGGGTTTGCCTGACAAGTCTGATCTGATCGTTAGTGTAAATATGATGCATATAGGTGTCTGTGTGGATCTCTTTCATCTTAGAGTAATCCCATGCAAACGCATCAGATTGCCCTTGAATCATTTGTATCAACTTTTGTTGCTGATCTATTTCTAGGCTAGCATTGATGTATAGGGACTTTCGAGCACTGATTTCAACAGCTTGAACGACTAATTCTTTCCCTTCCTCTACTTGTGAAACAATGGCTACTGTAGAAGTGGAAGGGTGCCAAATTTCTTTAAATTCATGGCTAAAGATGTGTGTGTAGTTAGGGAAAGATTGAGGATAGTCAATGCATGTTGAAGAAACCAAGAATAGACTTAGGATTTGTTCTTGAGAGTGCTTTTGTACTCCTTTTACTTGTTCAAGTGTCAACAAGCGCTGAGTACAATCCTCCTCCCCATAGGGATTCTCCAACCAGAGAGTAACTTCAGTGGTTGGTTGGGCGGGGGGAAAAAGGATAAGTTTCTGACTTTGAGTGTCATTGAAAATTTTCATTTCTCCAAATCGACAACTAATGAATGCATCAACAGTGGCCAACCAAGGTTGGCGAGTACCACTAGGTGTCCTGGTTTGGGTGATTTGGGATGGATTACTAAGAAATCCACAGGGTATTCCCAAGAGTTCAATGTCACTATTATATCATCTAAACTTCCTGTTGGGGTGATGACTGATTTATCTGCAAGTTCCAACAAAGTTTGTGTTGGTCTTAGGTGATCTAGTTGCAGTGTTTTCATAGTGTTTATTGACATCAAATTTATTGTTTCCCCTAGATCAATCAATGTGTTAGGTAAGGAAACACCATTGATTTCTATGGTTACCACTAGGTTCCCTGGATCACTATACTTAGATGGCATTTCTGTTATAAATTCGGATAACTTCCCTACCACCCATATGATAGGAGGTTCCTTCTTCTTTCTCCCTGGATTTTTAATGCAAAGGTCCCTTACAATTTTAGCATAGATAGGTATGTCTTTAATGGCCTGTGGTAGTGGGATCTTTACACATATGTTACAGAGTTTAGTCTCTAGATTATGTTCTATAGGTTCCTCAGTTTTCTTTACGAGCAACTTTTCTGGGTAAGGAGGATTCATTTTATGAGGTGTTTCTGCTAGAAGGGAGTTGGGAGAAGGAATTTCTTGTTGCACGAGAGTGTTTCTTTCTTCATTCAATGGGTTAGTCATCTGTTCTTCTCTTTGGACATCTATTTGTTCTTCTTGATTTGTGTGATTATGTACTTGTTCTTCTTGGATGACCATAGTGGGATTTGTTTTGTTTACAACCATTCTTGATCTTAATTCAATTCCATTAAATGGCGCTAGCGTTATTACATATGTAGAGAAGGTTTGTACTTCAATGTTTTGTATAGGTTGTATCGGCCTGTTATTTGGGTTAGGGATAGGTTGTGTAGGAATAGGGGTAGGTCGAGGAGGGTTTTGGATGCGTGCCACTTGCATTGGTTGTTGCATATTTGGGTTCATGGATAGTGCGAGTTGTTGTTGTAATTGTGGGGGCAAAAGAAGAGCAGGGGGGTTAAATTCTGGACGCAGCTGTGAAATATTTGAATGATATTGTGGATAGGTGGGAAAATTTGTTGGTTGGAAGGGAGCATTCCCATATACAGGTCCTCTCCAGCCTTGTTTCCAAGGTTGGGTTTGTGTCGACCATTGAGGATAAGACATGGGGGGTACCCATTGCTATTGGGGGTATTGTGTAATTGGGTCTGCAAACAAGTTGGGGTTTTGTTGTCTCCATGGTCTCCTAGGGGGTTCGGATGTCTCAGATTCTCCTCCTCCCTTGAACATGGCCTTGAGTGCGGGTAGAGAAGGGAATTCGTTAGTAGGATGGTCCTCTGTACAGAGACCACATATTTTAACAACATTAAGGGGGCATTCTTTTTCAGGGTGTTTCCTCCTACACTGATCACTGAATATGGCTAATGCAACATTTTCTTCCTCTTGTTTTCTTTTAATTTTCATGGTATCTAGTTGGGAACTCATGGTGTTTAGGATATCTGTTTTAAAGTTTTCTAATAGATTTCTCAGTTCAATCCTAGTGACACCTCCAATTGTGGGTTTAACAATTCTGTTGGTAGGGTCCCTTATACTTTTCCTCGTTTTAGCTTGACTGCGAGAGTATCTTTTACAATACTCTGCTATGTCTACAAATGGCTTTTGGTATACGTCCCCAGAACTCATGAGGTTTAACACTTCAATGCAATCATCCCTCACACCCTTTAGAAAGACAATCCTCACTATAGCTATGTCTAAGGAAAACTGCTTAGTTTTTTGGTAATTGTATAAGAACCTTTCTAGGTAGTCTTCTAAGCTCTCTTCTTCAAATTGTTGCGTTTTGAATATATCATTCCTAGCATCCCTAGGTTTGCAGTAATCTTGGTATTTCTGGAGGAAGGTCTCCTTCATACCATCCCAAGACAAAATGGTGTGTTCCCCTAAGCTCATGAACCACCTTAGTGCCAAATCTTTTAGTGTAGCTGGGAAAAGTTTTAATTTTTGAGCATTATCTGTGTAGTTATAACTCCTACACAATATGTCAAATTCAAATAAAAATGAGTCAGGCTCTTCTGTCGACATACCTTGAAAATGAGGAAGTGAAGATAATAGAATTTTCTTCATAGCAACGCCTTTAGTGATATCCAGTATGGGGAATCCAAATGTCTCTGTTTCATTAGTTATGTTTCCCTCTTCTTTTGCCATGTCTCCAAGCAACCTCTAGGGAGGTGGTGAATTTTCTCCACTGAGTGATGGTTCCACCACCGGGTTACTTGGTATCTCTAGTTGTTCCAAGGTTTTGTGTGGCCTTCCAACAACATATGTAGCCTTTTCTATTACTACCTCTGCTTCTTTTCTAGTTTCTCCTCTGGATGGGATCACCAATGCTTCCTCTCTTTCTTGTTGTTTTATGTCTTCAATCTGAACAATGGCTTCAGATTTAATCCCCTTTGTTGTTGTTGCAATTGACGTCTTTGAGCTCTCTCCTCTAAGAATTTTTCCTACACGAAATTTCGATGAATTAGTATAAGGGGGTTTTTTGTTGTTTTCTTTTCTAGCTTTTGTGATATTTTAGGAGCAATAAATCTACCTTTGTTATCCCTATACTTATTCATAAAATAAATTTAAATGAAATGAATGAAAAACATAGATTTCTAATTAAAGGTAGGAGGACAACCTGACTTTGGAGCAACCCCACCAAAGTGGATGCGCAGGTTCTTACCTTTCGTCTTACCATCTTTTTTCCACCCTCAGATTATCCTCAAATCCAATCCAATACTTCATCAAACCAATCAAGAACTCAAAATGCTACCTATTACCGTTTACAACTCCCCGACAACGGCGCCAAAATGTTGGTGTATAAATATGTTCAATATATATCTTACACTCATTTAAATGTCAATCCGGGATTCATAATCAAAAGAGTTGTTGCACTATATATGCCGAGAACAGGTAACCTACCTAAGTCTGTTGCATATAGGAAATAATTAATAACATACCGTGGATTGAGTGAGTGCATTACGAAAATGGTTTATCAGTTGGGCGCCAAAGATGGCGTGGACATCCAGGGGATTCTTTCTCCACCAAATCTCTGCCTAGGTCTCGGAAGTGATCATGCATTCTTATATGGTTTTTTGGTCGAGTGTTACAAAACAATTGGTCTCTAGTGTCCCAAGACCCAGCAATCCTTTCTAGCGAGATCCGTACCATAGTCTTATGGTTGTGTCCCTCTTTATTCCTATAAAGAAACATGCAATATCTAAGAATATTTCTTTTTCTTGTTTATCAACACTGTCATAGCTAATCTTGAGTCTATTTTGTATTTTCGTGGGAAGCACTTGGGATAGTTTGTGCAATTGGTCTTCCCAATACTTGGGGATTTCCGAATGAAGTAGTGCCCCAAACACTTTGAGAGATAGGGGCAATCCTTGGCACGCGAACAAAAACTCGCTAACTAATTCTTCATATCCCACATGCTGGTGAAAGGCATGCGAGCAAAATAGATCTCTAGAAGATTCCCAGCTCAGACCTGTCATATTGTAAATGGATGACTCTTAGATCCCTGTAGATTTTCTAAGAACACCCTTATCCCGAGACGTAACTAAAATTAAACTATGAGAAGGAAGGACATCCTTCACGAGGAAAAATAATGCATCCAGAAAAACCAGGAGTGCTGGTAATGCGATCTTTTTCTATTGAAGAATTCTTTTGCCAGGGTGGTTTTCCCCACCCTACCAAAACCCATAATCCCCAAAGGACGGTTCCCCCTCCCTCTGTGTTGTTGCTCCTCCAATGACACCATTCTTTCAAAATCTTGTAGTTTTTCATCCAATCCAGTTGGGATGCTTGGCCACATGCAATGGTGATTTTGTAACCTTTTTCTGCACTTGTAGTGCTACCTCGTCCACGAACTTGCCTTCGTCACTGGTTATTTGCAACAAAACAAGCACAACATAAGTATTTAAAGCTTTATTTATTAGTACAGTTACGCTTATACAGAGAATTAAAGATAGAGTTCTAACCCATTATAGGCCTCCAGCTCGAAACCGCTTCGAGATGAAATATCAGACAATGCTTTTCTTCAAGCCACAAGTCTTTCCTGGTCATATCTCCCTTTTTTTCATGAATCAGAAGCGCTTTAGTATACACTTTATCGCTCCTCGTCAAGCAATAGAATCTCAAGGCTTGAACACACAAGCCATCGATGTATTTGTCGTTGTCTGTCCATCATAAGATCGGAAGGCTAAACATTGTAAAATAATGGAATAATAATAGCACCCCACTTCTTCAACATTAGAACGAGCTCGTCGAGACTCGATTCCGCATATCCAAGAGAAAAAATAGCCACGTGAACAAAGGTTGTTTCTATAGCTCTTTTTATTTGAGGCTTTATTTTTTCTCCCCGCTGCATTTCCGACTGGTCGAGAAAGACACTGAATCCATAGGAAAGAAGACGGCGGTCGAGATGGCAGGGGAAAGTTTTTTAACATCTGTGCCTTGATGATTTAGAGAAACATTTTAGTTGTAATTGTTGTGGGCAGATGCAGAGGTGGAGGTGGAGGTGGAAGTGAGTGTGTGTGCCATTATTATGAATGCAGGGATACACATATAATCAGATGATAAATATGACGAGTGAAACGCAGTTGTGAGTCTCTCGCTCATACAATGAATGGTTACCTCCCCTCATGGAATGAATGTTTAGCGGTAATCACTGCCCCTGCTACTCGCCCATGTTTTAAAGCACGCCAAGAGCTATAACTAAGTCGACGAGTTGGGCTCATCATTTACAGTGAATGGTCAAGTTGGAGACGTATCAAAGGGGTCTGCAAGATAAGGCGTAAGCTAAAACCCAATCACAACTTGCTATCAACCTTGAGCAAGATACCAATCGTTGATTCAAATTTCAACCAACCTTTGGAGCCCGTCTCTTTACAAGTTCAAATTTTTCAATGGATATGCATGGATCCATTCCATGGCGCATGGCATGGCAGTTGGATCGCTAACTATGCCATGCATTACATCTCATTGTCATCGAGCGTTTGGATTGCTCATATTTCGTGGGACGACCAAGGTTTGTGGTACAGTAAGAATGTTTAGGCGAGTGGAAGGGCTTTGACATATGATCGACGATCGGAGTCTAGACAAGGAAAACGGTTTCCGACAAAGGTTCAAAACGTTTGGGTTTTAGCTTAAGCCTCCATGTATTTCTATCTTGCGTTGATTCTTACTGTTGTCGTTGAGTACATTCAATTCAGATTGTATTTAATACACATTCAAGGGGAGGTTTGGGAAATCTGGTTTTGTCCGTGCAATAGTCATAAGCCATATAGTTTCTCCTCACCCATCTCAGCCGCCTCATTTGTTCTGCACTCAATCCTTTGCTGCCTAAATCCTCCCACCACTCTAAAGGAGAGGATGGACAAAAAGAAGAGGACTGAGAATCTCCCTAGCACTTGTGTCCTTCAATAGCGAAGCTTTAGAAAGTGGCTATCAAAGGGTACTGCTTCCAGTTTATCTTTGACCTTCCTCCATCGGTCACCCAGTTTTCACCATTCCAAAGACTCGCAATAACTTGCATAGGCTTCGATGACGGGTAAGAGATTCCCAGAGTCTTCTTAGAGTTTTTAAAGACTCTCACAACTACTCCAGCCACCATGAACTTGCGTGCCAGAAAAACAAGGTTACACGAGGATTAATAAATAATAACCTGGCGACTACAATATAGGTCAACAAATCTGAGTTTTATATGGAGGTGGCTAGAAAGATGGAACATACAGGATATGGTGGCGGTTCCAAAGAAGAGAATAGTTGTGGAAGTCTGCAGTGGGATCGAACCAAAGCCTGATTCGTCTCTCCCGGTTACCAACACCGTTGACTAAGACGTTAGTGTGGAGATAATGAGGTTTTCCGCGTTTGTTTCCCAAAAACTCAAAGTCCACCTCGTCGTGCCTAGAGGTTTTGTTGGGTAGAAAGTTGTAAATATTTAAACAAGGTCACAAAGGAAAATGAATTAATTAATGCTGATACAAATAATCAATCATAAGCAATAGCAGAAGCATAATGATCAAAATAAGTTCACTGACATAGAAGGCAGTGACTGTCCCGAATGAATCGCTTGGTATTAATTTGATTTATGTACTGAAACCTCTGTTGCTGGAAGCGAACCCTGAACCCACAAGGCTAATGTTATCAGCGTATGAATGAATTAACATTATAACAGCTAATTACAGGAGAGCTTCAAGTAATTTGACATGTGTATGATAGAATACCAAAAGATTGGTCCATACGGAGCTCGCTCCATCGAGCGACGATTGTCCATAAATTTTACAAGTTGGTTACCCCATGTGATATCGTAATTCTGGTCAAAATCATCACTTGTGGCTGTGCGGTTCTGGTCCTTGAGCAGAGGCCGAGAGGAAGATCTTGCAGCAGAAGACAAAGATACTAGAAAAATGGCCATTACTATAACTATTCAAATTCCCATGGACGCAGAGAGACAATGCTTAGAGCCACGCTTTCAAATACCCAAGCAAGATACCAATAGCCAATTCAAATTTCAACCAGCCTTTGGAGCCCGCCTCTTTACAAGTTCAAATTTTTCAACGGATATGCATGGATCGATTCCATGGCGACATGACATGGCAATTGGATGGCTAACTATGGCATGCATTACAGCGCTGGACAACAGAGGTTTGTGTCATGGTCCAGCCGGAGCTCTGACATGATCGACGACGGGAATCCAGGCACAAAAACCACTGTCTACAAACGAAAACGATTCCCTACAAAGGTTCAAAACGTTTCGGTTTTAGCCTAAGCCAAGAATAATTATTAATTTTTCTAATTAAATTCAATTCTCACAAATTACATCAATTACATCAAAATTCAATTACCAAAAATGACAATTAAACTCTTAATCATCAAAATTCAATTACCAATAACAATTGAACTCTTCATAAATATATTATTTGAGTATACAAGTTTTCATATTAAATCATAATGCTATTGAAACTTATGTGGATCAAACTATGTGTGGTGGTTTCAAACTCCACAAACCATTTAAATCCAAAAGTTTCTATACCAAATATATTGTTGTTATAATCTTTAGAAAAAAAAAATCTTTTAACATGGAAATTTTAAAATTCACATCAGTTTTGCTACTACTAAAATTGTCCACTATCGAATAAAAAATAAAATTCAAGTGATTAACCTGGCTATGAATGGTACACATCTAAGTTAACAAAGATGCTAGATTAAAATAAAAGAGACCAGGAATAATAACAATCGTGAGCTATAGTATTTAGTTCATAAAAGTCTCAGAATTCAATATAGCCAGCCGACGAGGGAGTCGTACTTTTATCAGGCATAATCAAAACATTTCGGCATACATTCTGAAACTTTGGATGCTATGCCTTTTCTCTAGGAGCACAGTGGTTAAAACGTTTATACAGTTGCCACCAGTGGCATTCCGTTAACCAACATCAAAATTCCTAGAAAACTACACATTAACGATATATTAATTTCGCTGTAACTAGTAAAGACGGAAACTTCATACAGTAACAAAACCAGACTCCACCAGCTTCAGTTCAAGGTCTTCAGAGAATTCATGTTTTATAGTCTGCCAACTTCCACAAGAATCTTCCATGGGCCAAAATGTCAGCCATATCGAGCCGCGCATGTGCCATTTCAGTGTTTGCCCTTGTAAATATTTCTTCAGCGTCCACGTGATGGGATGCCCATATCCATCATCCTCTGTGAACACCACACCCCCTTTCTTAGTAAAAGGGGAGCACGATACCCTACTGTACCCATTTTCGAACCATGGACTAATGGTCCCATGTGGTAGTGTTGGGGTTGTGGACAGCACCTCATGTCCTGTGAAATTACTATAAAGAGTCCAATCCAGAGTTCCAACATTTGTTCTTTCTTCTGACTGCTCATATTTCCAGCAACTACCCCCGAGGGTTTTTAAGATCTCTGGGAAACTGTCGTTACGGTGACTAACACTCTCTGGACGTAATTCACATCGAGGAGGAACATTGGACGACTGAGAGAGTGAAAACATGAAGATATTAGATTGATCAAATTGGGGGCCAATTGAGAACAAGAGCCGAGATGGGAAGTGCCGTTCATCTTCATATTGCCGCTCTCTTATTTCCTTTTCAGGCAATAAGGCAATAACGTCACATCGCAGATTACGGATTCGGACCTGCACTTCTATCCAATCTGGAAATATTTTAACGCTGTAACGGAACTGGATATTGGCCTGCATCTGGTGATGAGCTAATGCATACTTCTGCCAATCTAACATGTTGCTGTCTCTGGCGAGTACATTCTTTAGAATAACAGGAGTGTAGATTCTTACGATCCAGAAGCCTCGAATATTGCTGTTTGAGTACACTAAAGGATTATTGCCTTTAGCAAGTAATTCGTCAGCTGTGCCCTTGTAGTTGTTTTCAGTGAAAATGGATGCAACCTTCAACAATAAGCGATCTATACCATCATTGCCGAGAGCTGAAATAAACTCAAGTTTGCTTTCCCTAATGGCATTCTCTAGTTCCTTGTCTAGGAACTTGAATCCATGTGACTCTGTAATTTTGATGACATCATCTTCTTTGAATATGCGGATGTATGCAGCCAAAAACACAGTGGTAAATACATCCTTATATTTAGATGACTTTGCAAGGTCTAAATCCACGAGAACTTTCGCTAACTGTGTATTTTCAATTCTATAAACATCTTTAAAGGCAAAATTGATCAGCATGGCTAAAATGTGGGACATCTTGTTATTCTCCCAATCACTAAGAGACATCTTACCTAAACGACAGGAAAACCGAATGTATTCACTTTCCGCATGGTAGAATGACGTATCAAATTGGTAGTACAGAACCTTCTTTACAACGTTTTCACTGATAACAAATTTACTAATCAGTATTTCGCCATTGCTGTGCTTATAAAATGGTGCGCAAAGAGTAACGCCAGGACAATCGTAACAGACAACCACCGCATCCCTACACCAGGGAGGTGGAAGAGCAGAAATCCAGTCATAAATGGCTGGAGAAACAAAATTCATCGTCGATTAACCAGATGAGTGCAGTGCAGAGAATAATTGATTGAATTTATAACCAACGGGGATTGTAGAGAACTTATGGCCAGCAGATCGATTCACTTAATTTAGATGCGTGTCATCGAAGCCATCGATCCGAAATCTTTCCATAATCATTTCAGCATCTTTCCGTAAATTATTTTTATTGTTGTGCCAGTTTATATTGCAGCCCTTAAATCATCTCTCAAGCGTGAGAAATAAATTCAATTTTCCTAAAGAGGAAGAAAAAGCCTGAAGAAGCAGTCGAGGTNTTTTGTGTGTGAGTGAAAGTGTTCCAAGTTTTAGTTATTTAGATGTCACCTTGCTGCATGTGGACTTCGCTTGGTCCTTACAAGAGTGTGATTACCTATTTAGCTAGATTTCATTGGTACAACCTTGCGAAATTTTAAAAGCCCTAGGAAACTAGCATGTGGACATGTGGTCCATTACTATCCTTTAACTCCCTATGTGTGAGTTAATCTAAAAAAAGTAGGAAACTATCCTAGATTGAACATGTGCGCATGTGTGGGCCCGTTACAAAACTTTAAACTCTCCTAGTTTTTTGATCTAAGAAAGCCGAAATTCGAACATTATTCTAGCTTTGTTGACATGTGGGCATGTATGGGCCCGTTACAAGAATGTGTTTGAAAAAATGAAGCTAAGAGGGGTCCCGAAAGGGCCGTTGTCCTCTCCTAAAAAGTTTTTAAAATTTTGTTAAGGGAGGTGAGATTGTTTTCACAATCTCTTTCTGATTCTCAAGATCGCCTGATTGTGCAAGAGAAGAGCATACTCAAGGATTGCTACTCCAACTTCGAGTCCCAACTGTGATTTAGATGCGATTTAAAATTGATGTGTTCCTTAGATTATAAATCAAAGCAAGCCATCCATGTGGCAAAAATCAAATAAGGGAAAATGATTTTTATCCACCTAAGTGCTTATGTTTGTTTGACTATCCCCTTTATAAGTTGAGGGGTCTAAGTGGT